>VKOC01016235.1:0-12110 GCA_009364415.1 Spea multiplicata
AAGCATTCTCCAAATTACAAAAGTGATCACTTAAGAAAGTGTTTCTTGCAGTGTAAACACAAAGGCGTACTATTTACTATACTACACACACACACACACACACACACACATATATATATACACACATATTAATGTCAAAGTATTTACTATTACATATAATGTAATAATGAACGTGTTAAATGTATATCCTTAAGCCTTTCAATAGGGTGACTAATGGACTTGCGTGTTACTATTCGTACAAACATTTTTTAAAACAAAAATCTCCAATTTCATGTATTCATACGAATCCCTCATTCCTAACGAAACAAACGAAAATGAACGTTTATTCGTTAATTCGCCAGATTTTGCTGCCATTGCAATCCAATTTAGCAGCCTTTCTGGAACAAAAGTGAGAAGGGATTGCGTGTGTTTTCCTTGACTGACAATTCTGCTTTTAGTGAATTAATTGTAATGTTTTATTTGATGGTCGCTGGTGTTAGACAGTACATTTCCTTTTATATGGGGTTAGTGCATATTTGTGTTGTATACTTGTGTTGCTGAATACCTGCTATTTTTACCATTGTTTTTGTGTATTTTAAAAGATTGTGCACTTTCTTTTTACCACCTCTCATAGGCAATATACTAGCCCATACACCACTAACTCTTCCTCCCCTCTCTCTTCTTTCTCTCTTCCTCTCTCCCCATCTCCACTTCCCTTCCACTCTCATGCAACAGCCATCTCTCTCCATCTCTTGCAATGTCATCTCTCCCCATCCCCTCTTGAGTTTGCACAAAGCCTATCTCCACCATGCCTTCCAGTGTCCCACATCTGTTCCCCTCACCTCAGGTCTCTTGTAACAGTCATCTATCACTCTCATGTCGCAGTTATGTTCTAACGTAAAAGCCAACTGCATTCCCAATTTTCTCTTCCAAAAGCCCTGAGTGGGCCATCGGTAGTGTCACACTGGAACTATATGCTCCCAGTGTGACAAACAACTCCTATATAACCTATATAACACAATGTTAAATATGTCTAATGTAATAACGTCTAACGTTAATCTGTGATGCGTTGGATTATATTTTTCGACTCTGTACCTGTAGTTCTCCAACCACTTGTGTATTCTTGTCCTTCTCGTAGAGTACTAATACACTTATTACTTAACATATCCATAAGTTGCATGAGTGAGAGAGTGAAGAAGTGTGAAATTCCAGGAGATTGCGACATACTTGTTAAGGAGAAAGGCGCTGACAAGTGAACTACACTTATGCAAAAATGACTAATGACATTTAAACATTTTTTTTTAAAAGAAATCAATCAATCACATTAATTGTGTCTTGACTTACACAGATTGAGACATTTTTCTATTTGAAAACCAGGCATTGTTGTCCCATTACCATATTATATATTATCTCTCTTCTACATTTTATCAGAGTCTAAAAGTCTGATTTTAAAACTCTGAAAGGGTCACAATTCCACCAAGCACTTAACAGTTTCCACTCCCCATACTGCAGAAGTGTTAAAAGTATTTTTTCTATCTGCTTTTGTAATCCATGTTTTAAATCCCTAATGGTAACTATATATTTAATGCACTGCATGTACTCATAAATACTGTGTGATCCATATATCACATGCATTTAGATAACATTTTCTGTCCACACATGAATATTTTACTGTGTGAGCTCGAATAGATCTAAAAATAATTCTGTATGCCCTCTATGAAAAGATGAGACTTAGGTTTCAGCATCTACCACTTTTAAAATGATATGGCTGAAAATCTTCTCCATCATATTCAGTTTTCACCCAGTTTTTGACCTTTGGCTTGTTACCGAGTTATCCTGATTGTCTTCTGCTCCATGACCTTGGCTTGTTAACCCCTTGCGATCTAGTGCTGCCCTTGGCCTTCTAGGTTTTGGACTGTCTACTTCTGAGTGTCTATACCTCCTGCCTTAAAGCCCCCAGGCCAGTCCCTACACAAATATACAATTTATATACTTTGCTGTTAGAAACAAGTTTTTTTTTTTTGCTAGCAAGATAGGTTGAAATGAGTTTGAATAGTTTTAAAAGGGTTGTTTTTTGGGTTTTTTTATGTCTTGAATTTAACCCAGTTTTTCTACATAAACACATTGATTACTATTACAATTAAATGACCTTGATCCACTTATGAGTAAACAATATCTGCCATAAAAAGATTCACGCATATAGTTGCACCAGCGCATGTCATGGAAGGCACCAGGTCATCAGGTAGATACAGTTAAGAAGCAGGGCCTTTAACAATCTGCAAAAGCTGAAGCGTCTCCCTTCTAACTGAAAGGCCCAGGTCTCTCTTGGACCCCCTTGTGTATAGCAGCTCGCTACATGAATGAGCAATTATGTGAAAATCTTTTATATAAAATGTTGTTATGTCCAGCGTGTGACACGTATTGTTTGTTAAGTCGTAATGGTCCATGTGGAAAATAGCATTTGCAGATGTGTGTCCTTTTCATGGTTGGAAAATAATGTAATACATTCATTACAGTCGGAAAAATCATCTTATGTTGAGTTGTGAGTAAGCACATCGAGGTAGATCTGTTAACGACGCATTATGTAGTCTATCGGGCGAACTGAAACGACACGACGAGTTGGTGATGGGTGTGGGGTGGCAGACGAGCCCCTGCTGACGACCAATAGAGTTGCGTACGGACATTTAAACTCCTGGCGCCAGAGCTGCTGCGGTACGCGTTAACCCCGTATTAACCCCTTAAACGGAAAAAAAACGAAGAAAAAACAAACACGAAGAATGTCCATGAATATTCGCCCGAAGAGAAGACAGGAGCAGGCGAATATTCGTGGAATACGAAGATTTTTTTTTTGCCGAAGACGAGCACGAAGACGAACACGAAGAGACCACTGGTGCCCAAGTCTAATAAATAGAAATACAACCAACACAGGAAATACACAACTACACAATAACTGGATCTTTATTTGTGCCACCAGATCTGTCTGGTTGTACAGAATATATACAAATTAAAATAATTGTAGATATATGGAATATATATATAAATATATTTTTATGTGTGTCAACCAAATCAAACCAATTTCATATTTTATCTGAGCTAGTAAAATGCTGGTTAAATATCCATCATAAGACCTACATAGGGACAGTGTCATAACACAACAGGAATAGAATTTCATAGATGCACTGCATATATCGCATGCCTCTTTGTATTGAAAAAAGTACATTTTCTGTGTACCTAGCCTTTATTCAAATGGGAATTGGACCACAAAAAAAGAATGGTAAGATCATCATCAGCATTCCATGCATTACTGACTACCTGGTATGCTCATATATGAAATAATAATGTAAGGAATCTGATGCGTTCATAACATCACAGTAGCCTTCAAATGTTATTTATGAACCACAGAAGAATGCAAAGTTATACAGTAATTAAAAAATATATTTGTTTTGGATTTTAAGAGAGGTTATGTATAGTTTACCAAATCTCTTCCTTTTATGGCCAATGTGACAATTGTTGAGCTTCATGTGTGCTCTGTAGAGTCCATCATGGGACATCAGTAACGTGGTGAAGAACCTGTCTCTGCGGGAGCTTTGTTTAGAAAGTAACTGAAAAGTGTTATATTGTTCTAGGAAGGAAAATAAATAAATATAACAATAAAAATCCATAAACCTGCATTCATTCGTATATATTTCTTATTATGTTATTGTTAATATTAAGATTGATAAGGAGTATGATAAGGAGATTGGTAAGGAGGCAATTGAAGACCACAATAAACAAATTTTGGACTATACATAGAAAAAGAAATCCCTCTCTGTACTTGAAAAAAACAATATATAAATTGTGTACACTAGACATGAAAAAGGAGGAAACCTGGTCAAACATGGTAAAAACATGAAAAAAGCACCACATTTTAGGGAACCCTTTACCCTTAGCAAAGAAAGGGTTTATATAAGCATATGGTCAAAGACACTCAGGATCAAGTGGCAGAACCCTGCATATATATTTTTACTTATGCAGTAGACCGAAAAATGTTGTTTCTTATGAGCTAGTCAATTAAAACATGAATGAAGTAGCGTCCAATTTTCGCCCCCCCCACCCTAAATAACACAAGAGACACTTCTTTATTTAAAACGTTTATTTTTGTACGCTGTACGGACCACATATTACCACAGCACCGTGACACTCAACAAACGTTATTAATGTTTAACATCAATTGTTAACCTTAACCATTTATTTGCCAAACACATTTTGACAGTATATAAACAGCTTTAATACCATTCTTCTTATCGTCAAACCAAAAAACAATAACAATTATAACCAAGTAAGTTGCCGGCTGGTATTGGCGTATCCACCTAAATCCCTGCTGGAACTGCCGGTGTCCCCTAGGCGGCAGCCGTACGACCATACGATTCTCTGGGGCGAATGCACTTACACCTCTGTGTACCACAAGTAACCATGCCTATAGATGGTTAACTCCTGCACCGTACCAGCCTCAAACCTGAGCACCTGGCTGATGCATAACGTAGTGAAGGGACGGCGGGAACATTTTCTTTTACAGATTAATTACCCCTGCCCCACATACTCCTTTATATACCCCTCAGTGAGGCTAAGTTACCCCCTCCCATATCAGGCCTTGCTTGTGCTATGGGGTATTAACGCTTTACTTGCCTAAATTTTGCCTAGTCATACCTTAACCCAAACACTCTAGGGGGGTACCTTGTCCTGCACTTCATTTATGGGGCCCCTCCGTCCTTTTCTTTCCCTCCTGGGCTGTACTGGCTTATTTGGTGCTTGTCAGTCATCGTTATCTGGCATGTGCTCAAAGCTAAACGTGTTCCAGTAACCTGACTAAAACTATCTGTCATTGCTGCGCATGCAGTGGGTTTCATAATCAGGTGAACCTACATGGAATCCAGTTGAATAATAATTAATTTTGACAACAAAAGCAAAAAGGCTTCAGGGTTCCAAAGGTTATTTTAGGTAACTATTTCGGTTGTTTTCTGTCATTGTATATAGATATTTTTTTTTAATGTATATAAAAATATGTCCTTTTGCTATTCGTTAACAGAAAAAACTTCCTGCGATTTCCTGTTAAACCAGCGAACTTGGTGCCTCCTTTGTCCATTCTCCTTCCCTTCATGTCCTCTCTCTTTCTACCTTCATCTAAGGGCTAGAGTAGCCATTTTAGCCATTTTTTCTAGGACACATCTCATTTTTACATGTTGCTGACCACCATAAGGGGGTGAATTAACCTGACCAAATGTTCTTCTTTGCCTCAGTTGGACTAATGAAATCACTGTAATTTTATTACAAAACGGCAAAGAGGGAATTGTGTCTTATGTGGTGCTCAACCATAAGCCGCCTACCCTAAAAAGTCCAGAAAAGACCATAGCCTTCGAGGCATAGCTTCCACCATGCGCAATGTTTTAGAATGAAAGAGTCGCCCCATTTCTATATATGATTGTGTGAGTTGCATATGGTAAAAATAACCAGTGACAGGGGCAGCTGTAACTTTAGGGGCCCAAAGTAAAAGGCATTTCTCTAAGACAAGTAATCCATTTGATTACACTATATAATGATGTAGCATATTGAGACTGTAAACTCGTGAATGTAAGATTAGCTAAGGCCCAGTGGACAATGTTCTGTTGTTACAAAGAATTCATCATAAATTGTCAAAAGCTGAGCCTGCTATTTGAGGACTTGGAAAGCTGACAAAAATCCTTGGGAGAAAGTTATGAAATTAATTATTTTTAATTTGCTTTTAAGATATTTCTTTATAGAAATTGGCAAACTAGGCTATTATTAAGCAGCAATATTGTTGGTGTTGTTAGTGTAGAACAATAGATTTGAATGATATACCCATTGTCATACCTGGGAACTTCTGGGCTCCGGCCACCCGGAGCCTTCCGTTTCGGGACACGGCCAGGACTGCGCACTGATGTCAACGGCATCAGTGGGCGGCCCGGTGACATCAGTGGGCGGCCCGGTGACATCAGTGAGTGGTCCCACTGACGTTAATGGGAGTTCCCACTGACGTCAGGGGAGTTCCCGATGACGGCAACTGGAAACGCTCCCATCTAAAGGAAAAATGGGCGGGGAGTGGGGCGTGTCAAGACCTCGCTCCCGCGACCCGGAGGATTCGGGTCTTGACCTGGAGAACCAGAGGAGAGGCGCTCACCCGGCAATCTCCGGGTCAAAGTATTCTTCCTTTATCTTTTCAGGGGCCAGTAAATTGGGTTTTTGGGTTTTAGATGTTTTTCATAGAAACATAGAATCAGTCATCAGATAAAAACCATTTGGACCATCTAGTCTGCCCATTTTTTTAATGGAAAGGCTCATATATTAATCAGTCCTTGATCTTGTCTGGATCAGGATAGCTGGATCTAAGTTTAAATTCCCTTACTGTATTAGCCTCTACCTTTACCACTTCTTATGGGTGGCTGTTCCAACTATCTACCACCCTCTTACATTACATTTAAACCTCTGACCCTCTAGGTTTCTAGTTATAACCAGGGCCAGCCCGACAATGGAGCCGAGTGGGGCAACTGCTCCAGACGCCACTTTTTGCTGCCCCAAGCCTTTTTTTTTAAAGCGGAAGAGAGAGAGGGTGCCGAGTGGTTTTCGCTTACCAAGTTGTCAGTACCCGCTCGGCGCCCCTCTCTCTCCTCTGCAAGCCCTCTAGCTCGGTCTCGGTGCCGGCTTGTAATGCTGAGCGCCGGAAGATGACGTCATGTTTGTCTTGGGCCGGCCCTGGGTATAACCTTATTTCCCCTCCTTTGAAATAAACTTCCCTTCTGCGTTTCCATCACATCTCCCCTCTCTCTTTTAGTTTTCGATCACTCAATAAGATTTTCTCCGCTGTTTAAATTCTAGTCCTAAGATTATATGATGGGTTTACCAGTACTTGAAAATATTTTTGGATCAGATGAATACACAGATTGGAAAGTATTTTATGTAGCTATTTAAAGATAAAGACTTGAAACAATTAAATCTCCATGGAATATACAGGACAGAAAAACTAAATGTCACAGACACCATTAAGAAGAACACATCAGACATATAACATAACATTAGACATATTTCAAGAACATACCGACTGCATTGTGGAAACAATGAATCATTTTAAAAATAACATCTTGCTTTAGTAAGATATTTCTTAATAGAAATTGCCAAATGAAACCAGGCTATTATTAAGCAGCATTATTGTTGCTGTTAGTGTAGAACAATATATTTTAATAATACAGTAATTTACTAATAAAGAGAAAGTTAAATGAATTACCGGGTTGTACCATACATACAATAATATGAGAAGACATGCATAAATTGCAAAATAATATTAATGACAAATCTTTTTAAGCCCTTAAGGGTGCATGTATTTTACATTATTATACTCTTGAGGACGCACAGGTTTTCAGCATTTTTGTTACGTGTTTGATCAACTGTGCTTCCACCCTTCACCCACACAAACCATATATTGTTTCTTTAAGACAACTAGGGCATTCCTCTGAAACTATTTTCATTTGTATATTTTAAAATTTAGTATAAAAAAATGTTTGCTCACTGTATTGCAGTTGATTTCTTCAACAGAATATAAGAATGTGTAAATGCAGAGCAAAATCTTAAATTGCATTCAACATTTCCTTGATATAGCCAACTCCCACCTACATAGATATGCCGTATTTTTGGGTAATAGGGTCTAAATTAGAACATCCACAAAACTTGGAATTTGTGCAGATAAATTTACTGAGCTCATGTCTCATTTGGAGCAATATGGTGGTTCCATAAAATTTAGATAATTAGAATTCAGTTTTTAATTGGTTTTCAACATGGAATTTAAAAAAAAATTAAATCCCCCCCCCCCAAAATGCCCACAGTACTTACCTTGCAAAACTTACTAAACTAACATCCTAACTAAACATACCTCTTGGTGCACTTCCTCAAGGGCGGAGCTTCCAGGCACTCATTCTCCTCCAATTGGAGGAATGGGGGAAAGGCTGTCCCCATGGGCCCACCCTTTTGCAGAAGTGCACTGGGGGGCCAGGTTTACAGAGACAGAATAAAGACATGGGAATAAGCAGACAGAGAAAGAAGACAGAAGCAAGAGGCAAGACTAATGCAGATAGATTCACGAAGAAAGAGAGGGACAGGACCACTTCTCTTTCTCCAAAAGTCTACCCTGAAAGAACATGCCTTTGGGGTGCCATAGACCCACTTGGACACATGTAAGGGCAGGTCAAGCATAATAAATATCTATGCGTCAGACTTTTCATCACATTGTTTTGTTTTTGCAGCACAAAAAGAAAAGGAACTATATTTTTAAGAATAACACTCCATTAAAAACAATTTAAGAATTTTTGTAGAGTGCACGACACTCAACCCTTTGCACTATGATTGCCTTTGTATATATATATATTATATATATATATATATATATATATATATATATATAGATGGACTAACGTTTAATACTTAAAGACAACTGAAACAGGCCTGGTTTTGCATAATGACTAGTACATTATAGCTTGTATCCAGGTGCAGTATTGAATAAATTCAAATGTATGTACCCGTTACTGTATATTTTAATATCTGCTTTTATTGCACCAACGTGAATGGCATGTCAAGATATATAATCTTGTCAACGAGAGATGACATATAATAAATAGGTTTTGCATTTTGAGATCGGTATTTTGTGTAATGTTTGTTTAACGTAATAGAGCACTTATAAACTAGATAATATGTCATAAAATTGTGCTGACACCCTTTAAATATTTTATGGGGAGGACATAAATATACTTAAAGAATAACTAATGCAGGATGATACAATGTAAATATAGCTTAGCTCTCCAGTAGACCGAGTGAGCATTTATTGGTTGTGGCGTATAATGCAATTATGGGGCGGTTTTATGGTTATTACTGCATGTGTTAAAGCCTCTGAGTTAAGTTGTCAAATATAACTGGGACATGAGATGCAGCTTTTGTACAGACAAATAAAATACTGTGCATTGTGTACAACACTTGATTAGTATTATTTATAACTCTAGAGATTTAGAGGCACATTTCTAATATATGGTGAATGGTGAAACCATTATTTGTTAAAATGCAATAAATATTGATACTGTGTCTCTCTCTCCCATATTCTCTAAAGGAGCTTAATCTATTTGGATAGTAGTTAACACTACCTCTGCTATTGATGAAGCATGGTGATTAAGTTTGGATCTCCTATGCTGTTAAGAGCTCTTAGTATTTCAAGTTCCTCCCTCGTAATATAAATATTAAGCTTAGAATTTAATAAAAAAAATGTTTCCTGATGCTTTCGGAGCTTGTTGCGCCGTCATTGGGGTAAAAATGAACTAGTGAATTATCTGCTCCCTCTGTGTGTTGTCATCTAACTTCTCAAAGCAGCATACAAAATTATCAAAAGATTGGTAGGTCCATCACAATGTATTACCATTGTAGTAAGCTGTTGGCTTGAAATTGGCCTCACATATGAGTAGACTTTGGCATGGTTGGTCTAGGCAAATCATTGTGAATATTCAATGTAATGCTCATTAAGAGACGTTTTTATTTGGTTTTGAGGATCTATTTCTTGTTGCATTTTATAATAATACATGTATAATAAGCTGCATTCTTTTAAATTTGAAAAGTAAGCAGTTTTAATTGAGAAAGCAAAATCAATGAATAACCTTATAAAGTGCAAAGATTTAACAAGCACTCTAAAGCTGTGATTTAATGACTATAAAAGCAACACATAACCCTGTAAAGTAACCCTGTATAACAAGCAGCAGATCCCTTGGTGGGTAAATAATCTGAAGTTAAACTGGAAGGATACTGTAAGGAGCCATCTCCCTCTGAATTTACCAGGTGCACTATTAGACCAGGTGTAATAGACATCAGGCCTAATGCTACTTGCTGTTCTTTTTATTCTTTTCATCATTCTCTTTAAGCCCCAATCCCATCTCCTCTTAGTTTTCTTCTCCCTTTTCCTATCTTCAGGGGACATGGAAACCTGACATGCCCCTATTCCTACATGCTTACATCCTTACACCTTTCATAAAAAACATATTGCTGCAATCTCATACCTGTTGATTGCAATTCCACTTTTTCTTTCTCTTGTGCCCTGTGGAACTCATGCTCTGTCTGCATCAAACTTACTCCTGTTCAGAACCTCTCTATTTATATCTTCCTCGACCTTCCCACTGTCACAGAGACCAGGCCATTGTCTTCCAACACTACTTATCCTGCTGCTCTTAATTTTGGTTGCCTTCTTCTTAGTAACACCCTAAAACCTGGAGACAGACAGGTAGGGGCTGTTGGTATCCGCTCTCTGTAGACAAGAAGCATGTCCCACAGTCTCTCCAGAATGCAGCCTCAGGGCTGGGACATCTCCCTACACTTCTGCAGATATTTCTGAGACACCATCCTGGATTCAAAGGTGGATAATCCTTAATCTACTGAAAGCAAATGATAACAAGTGTTATATAAGAGGTATAAGTTTCGATAAGAGGAAGCATTTGTTCTTGGGGGACTCAAGTAGGTGTAAGAGTAGGACGGTCGTGAAGGTAGCAACAATATCAGATGTCCTCTAGGAGCTACCGCTCACAGAGATTGAAGATGCATTTAGGATTTGTTATGGAAGCAAGACAGGATGTGTGTATTTAGAGGAAGGTCTTCTTACTAGTGGGATACTATAGGGAGCGTTACTGGGACCCACACTTTTTAATGTTTTCGTCACCCATGAGTCAGATACATACAAACATTTAACATGTTTCATACCAGCACTAAAGTGTTACAATACAGTTATGGATAGTATAACTGAGAAAGTTCATACGTTTACTTTTAATGTAAGGAAAATGTGGAATGTGTTTGTCCTGTAACAAAAAAAAGGCTTATGTGGTCAGACACCCTTCAAATCACCAATCAAATCATAAATTACACTGTCATAGATTTTAAAATACTGAATCGTAGTCTCTTGCACGTAGTTCCTTTTATATATCGCTTGTTATTCTAAGGCAACTGTGGGGTTTGTTTTTTTTTGCTTCATATCTGCCATTCAGTTTAAGAGTTTAAGCTTTCTGAACGGTCTACAGTTGCTCTGCATTGTACCATCTGCTCCCATATTACAATTCTCACTGTAAGAGAACATGATAACAGACGTGCCTTGTACTAATAACAAATCAGCAAAAGGCTTTTCACAGTCTCTCATCTGATAAATCTGGGATAACAAGCTTTGCTAAAAATAAAGCATTTTGTCACTTGTAATTGTAAATAAGGATTTTACAATTGTGAACATAGAAAGGTTCCAAAAATGTTTCTATTAATAAAACTGTGAACACTATCAATGCAACTCGGCTTGAAATCTGCTATTTTTCATAGCCTGGTAACTTCAGTAATTTATTATATATAATATATATATTATATATATATATATATATATATATATATATATATATAATAAAGTACTCACAATTGAGTCGCGCTGGCCAGCTGACTCAATTGTATTTCAGATCAACGGGGACGGCTTCTTAAAATGCCACCCCTGTCGATTTGAAATAGAAATGAGTCAGCCGGCGCCGCTCAATAACTTTCGTGGGCGGCACCACCGCTGCTCAATGACCTTTGTGGGAGGTGCCAGCCCCGTTCAGTGAGGAGGATGGGTGGAGCCGCCGGCAGCAGCAGCAGGGTTGTCTGCATCGCACAGGTGTTTGACAGCGGGAATCCAACAGAGTGCACATCATGGTCAGGTAAGTTGGAGGCATGATTGGCAGTGGGAGGATGGGACAAAGATGGCTATGGAAGAATGGGGGCAAAGGCAAACTCTGTCCCCAATTTCCTATAGACATCTTTTACTATGAGAAGCTATTTAGTGACAAAAGATGCCTATGGGAAACTGGGGACAGAGTTAATTAATGGGATTAATTAATGGTAATTAAAAGTATGCACTGGTGCTTTTTAGTGTGAGCAAAGTGCTGGGGCAAAGTCTGAGTGCAGGGCAAAGTGTAAGTGCAGGGCAAAGTGTTGGATCAAAGTGAGGGCTAGGGTAAACTGTGAGATTGTGAATGCTGGGCAAAGTGTGGGTGCAGGGCAAAGTGCTGGGGCAAAGTGTGAGTGCTGGGGCAAAGTGTGAGTGTAGGGCA
>VKOC01016236.1:0-29083 GCA_009364415.1 Spea multiplicata
ACAGCCTGCCTGTGCCATAACTGCCCCCCAAACAGCCTGCCTGTGCCATATTTGTCCTGGTGATGTGGGGATCTCTGGGGCAGACCATTTGTTCTGTAAGGGACCCTAAAATTTCTGATGGCGGCCCTGGATAAGAGATCATCGCTCTTGTTTATCAGATCGTATGCTTCGCCTGAGGTGAACCCTGCCTGTGGTTGATTTGTCGGTGGCCAGTGGCACGTTAGTTAATGTGGCTTTGGGGATGTAAATTACTGTGGCTGCATCTTGAGTAATAAGAACTCTGTACGTTGCATGTAGGTATGTATGCTGTTATATTACAATGTAAAAGCAGTTCAGGCGTCACTCAATGTTTTTTGCTGAATTACAGAAACTTGAACCCCCAACAGAACTTAAAGTATTTTTTTCCGTGTGTATGTATGTATGTATGTGTATATGTGGGGTGGGTGTGTGTATAATATATATATATATATATATATATAATTACCCAGTGCATGGTAACGGCACACAAATTAGCGTAAGAAAGGGAAATTCAAGTATTTAAAGCTTTTCTTATGAATTCATGTTATCATACTTAGTAAGAGAAGGAATGTGCTTCAAGTGAACAGAAACAACCGTACTTCTCTCCTGTTTGAACATAATAGGAATTTGAGGTATTTCAACACATATGCTTAATATTTATTTTTTGATGAGCTAACAATTGCTGATTTATGACTGTATAATAATCCCGTTACTTGCTCCTTCAGTTCTACCCGAAGTGATTATATATATATATATATATATATATATTTTATTATAATATATCTGCTTTCTTAATATTTTTTCACATAGACCACACTGCTGACATTTTGCTTGCTTTGAGATAAAAGACGCGGGAAGCATTTTCACCGCTGGAAGACACAACTATATGTGACACGGGAAATTCGATTCAATTCATAGACAGGGGCCCGGGGCCGTGTTAAGTGTATCAATAAAACAATTGTGTCGCAGGTCTTGCTACCCGTGTCCTAATTGGCAGAAATACGCCCGTTGGGTTGTCTCTATGCCATTGTTAAAAGATCTCCGCGTTCTTGCTGTTTTCTCGTTGTATCCCGTGATTATGTGAAAGCTCCGCTATTTATCTGTGCCTGGGTGACCTTCTCTTATTACCGCTGGAAGTAGATGTTTTCGTTGGGTCCAAAAGAAATCGTACTTTTTTTTTCCCCCCCTAATCTGAAAGGATGTTAAAACCACAAGCGTTACAAAGTGTTACTTTGGTGAGTAGCGGCGTTAATCCATCTAATTCCAGAAATACTTTGTCTAGAATGCAGGATAAAACAAAGCATAAACTGCACTTTTTTCCATGAAGAGGCTTCTTCTCGGGTTGTTTTAATCCTGATGGCTCCCGCTGCGCGTGCTTTGGTAGCGGCCACGGGTGTTAAAACGTAATATGTTTCTCTTTTTTTTCTTTATGAAGCTGGGGTAAGAGGGCACGGACGAAAAAACTTTTCGCTATTACCGAAGACCTTGTTGTCACATGGTCCTCTGCCGTGTAATTTGAATTTGAAATACTGTATTCGCCCGATTATAAGACGACCCCCCAAAAACTGAATATTAATGTATGAAATTAGCCTGAATATAAGATGACCCTATAGGAAAAAAGTTTTACCAGTAAATGTTAATTCATGTAACTCAATGTGACTATTGTTTGTGCAATAAAGCTAAAGATTGAGAAATATATTTTGTTTTTTAATTTCCTTTTTTTTCAAACGTTGCCCCCCCCCCAGGTTTTGCACATCTGCCCCCAGGCTTGTCACTCAGAAATGCCTTATACCTCCTATATACCACTGTGCCCCATGATATGCCTTTTGACCCCCTATATGCATTTGCTCTGGGAAAACCTTGTCTTATAATCGGGCAAATACGGTATATTATTGGCACTTTGCAGACCCGAAGTCATTTTTCTCCATTTTTTTTTCTAATGTCCCTATTCCGCCCGATATAAGCCTCTCGTTTACTTATTTTTCAGTATCGTAAAAAAGTTACACGTTTGATCCATTATCGCCGAGCTGCGCGGTGAATATGTTTAGTTTCTATGGGAGATTTTTTTATTATAATCTATTTTCTTTACTTTGCTGTTCTCGCGTTGTACAAAAAACCCTCCGCTAATATGATTTTGAGCTCTTGGTGTGACGGCTTAGAACGTCTGCAGCAAATGCATTTCGTGGTCCTTAAAGGAAAGCTTTTAGCACCACTCCAGATCTTGGTGGGCTAGGGGCCATTGGGCTTGATGGCTCCTCATGGAACTGTTAATATATGGCCTTTTGGCTTGTACTCAATATGACCATTAAGAGAAATATACTTTATTTATAATTTCTTACATAAAAATATATTTTGTAAAGAACAGAAAAAAATGCCGCCTTGGCCCAAGCGCCATGATTTGGCTTGAATTGCTTAATTTGTTAGTTTGTTTAGTTGGGTTTAGGAAGGTAAACTGGTCCAAAATCCTATAATATTCAGTGGACTATCTGAGATTTATGGGGCTCAAGATGTCGCGAGAAGATTAATGCCTGTAATTTAGTTTGTTAAATTTTTTTTTTTTTAACCCCACTTTTGTTTTCCGTTGTCCCAAAATATGATGAGATGATATGAGGAGATGGCCTTTTGCGCATTATAGAGCCACATTGAAACGTTCAAAAGAGTGTTATTCTTTCAAATGCTTGGCCAAAGGCGACAAAAATGTCTTTTTACTTGTGACTTGGCCTCAGATTCCTTTTCTTTCCTATTCTTCCAACTTTTTTTTTTTTTTTATCTCAAACGCACGTAGTGTTTCCCTAAATATAATGATGGTCGCAGATATAATTGCCATGTTCCCTGTTCTATTAAATGTTACGAGTTTTACTTTGCGTGCCCAAAGACTGTTTGTCTGCGCTTGTAAACGACACTAGTCGGCTACATTTTAAACGTAAAGGATCTCCCCAACTGGCTGTAATCCCCACTACTTGACGGGACATCCGTCGGGACTATCCTACAAAACCCAGGACACTTGGGAGGTGCGAGATGTGGCGTAGTAGCAGTATGGGGGATTTCGAGGCTTGTTTTTCTGCTTTTTGTGTTGTTTGGTATATGGAATGATTGGTTTTCCAGGTTGGATGTTTTGATTTCAGGAGGCATTATTTGATGATGATCTGAGCTCCCGTAGTCGTTTGCCAAATTAAACTTCCGGCACAAGAAATCCTGGTTCCTCCCTTGTTCAAGCAAACGCTTTTGATGATTGTTTATGTTTTAGAAGGCTTTGTAGTTTCTTCGAAACCTGGGACTCTCCCGATTTTGTATTTTTATTTATATTTTGCATGCCATTTAGTTTCTGTGACTCCTCTCACACAATGTCTTCCAGTGCGTGTGACGCAGAACACAGAGGACGAGGTTCTTGGGTGTAAGGGAGAACTTGTGTATGTGCAATGTGTCATTACGGCACCACATTCTAGGCCCTAGGCTATAAGAAGAGGTAATTGCCGTGGCCTCCAGGTTTTCTGCCGTTTGTACTAGTACTGGAAGACGTTAGCATTGTTGTCGGGGTTATTGCGCATGCACGGGTGTACATTCCCAACCCTGTGTAGCCGGATAGCTGGCAGGCAAGCTGCACGTCGGCTCTTTACGGATCTAAAGCCGGCACATTGGCGTAGCTGCCAACAGTCCCAACAACTAATCTTATATTTCAGCTCTTGGTACATGCTCACTGGTGTACTGAATGATTCTTCTGCTAGGTGGGAAAGCGAAGTTGTTGCCATAGCAACAGGTGGATTGCTACGTCTCCGATACCAGAATTGCTCTTTATACCCGCTGGGTTCAGGGTACATGTACAGTATGGTGACGAAGCCCTGTGTACAATCAAACAAAAACCAATAAGTGTTTTTAGTGCAGTTTTGGGGATTTTGACAACAACCCGAAAGTGGGATAATTTAGTAAGCGCTTAGAGCTTTATGGTATAATAGGGGAAGCGCACTAAGTGCGGTTATATAATGCGGTCTATCGACATGATTAGGGGTATAGTAGTTACAAAAGCATGTGGATAGGAGGTCCCTGCCCGCAGAGCTTACAGTCTACACGGTTATAGGATTGTCTGTGTTCTATAAGGTAAACCTTTCTTTTAACACGCGCCCAACGATTCTTGTTCTATAAAATCACCTTGTGTTCCTTGCCGCTCGCTCTCACTATTGACGGCAGCACATGTGTGGTTGGATAGGCACATTACCGGGCAATTAAAATAAGCATCGACCTCTTCTGAAGCTTCGTTCGTTCGCTCGGACATCTGCCAATGAGGAGCTAAAGGCTGGGGCGGCTCAATATGTAATTTAGTATTTGTATAATTGCTTAACCTTTTCATTGCTAGAGGTTTCCTTTTTAAGTGAATTTACTACCGTGCTTGGAAATGGAGAAAAGGGAAAATTGGCTTTATGGTCGATCGCCCGACGTGCTGTTGGTAGGGTTTATATTGGTTCATTAGTGGTCTCTGTCCAACCTGGAGGTGCTTCAACAAACAACGGGCAGAATAAAGCAGTATTTGTCAATAATCGAGAGGTGGAGTATATTTGTGCAAATTTGCTTTTGCGTTCATGCCCCCACGGAGTGTTCTTTAATAATAAAGTGTAACTTATGTCCCTATAAACCAATTTCATCTTCGGATTCTATGTCTCGCTTATTCTTGTTATCTGGAATTCCTGAAGTTCTTCTACCTGTTCGTTCCGTGAGGGTGTTGGCCATGAACCATGAACCATGGACCTCTTATGCGGCCGCCAAAGAGTTTTCAACAAAAGGAATGTCCTGCCTGCAGCGTAGTGGTTTTAGTTTTGTAGAATGATTATCGGCACTGATGTGGAGTAACTGGCATGATTCCAGGGCCTTGGTCCACCTCCCATACATTAGTCTATAGCAGGGGTGTCTGTGGGACTGTCCTTAAAATGCTAGTTTGCCTGTTTCTGGTTGAGCTCGTTCCCCGTTTCTTGTTCGTTATTTGATTGTTAGCATTCAGAGACAAGGTAATAATGTAACATGACGAGCGTGCGGGTTATATAGACTTTAACCGCCGTGCTGCATACGGTAAGACTGCATTAACCTTGTGACCTGGGAACATTATACGTGGTGCTTGCATTGTTTAGAAGACATTTGATCCAGTTGATGTTTGTAGGTTGAATATGATGCATGTGAAGGTTTAACTCTTGCTTATAAGACACAGCATTTACGGCACTGGGTGTTCTAAGGTGAAGTATAAGTATACTTACGTCGCCATAATTACTCACAAGGGAAAACTGAAAAAAATGACATTCAACCTGTCAGCCAGGAGAGGTCTGAAAGGTCTAGACTTGTTTAGGTTTTTTCTTTTATTTGCATGTTGTGTAGAAGCTTGAGGGCACAGAAAAATATACAAAGGGTTATTTTTCCACAACTCGCCCAGCCTCATCTAAAATCACTTGCACGGAATATCCATTTAATTGAGAATGGAATTATTATTTAAATTTTATATATACAAGATAGACTTGGGTAACTAAGAGTACCTCAGTACGTCATGGCATTGTTGTCAAACGGAAGAGCTCAGTGATTGCTTTTTAAAGCTAAATTAACTGCAAAACTCCCACTAACCTTCAAAGTAAAATACGCTGTCGATGCCCCAACTGATTCGGCAGTCAAGGTGAGAATTCTTCATACTCTCACTCAAGTAAAACACTCTGTAAACAACATTTGGGGTATAAAGAAATTATCACCCTGTCTGCTGTGTCTGAGGTTCTGCTGGCTTTACTATCAAGCAATAGGTATGTGCGGCCCCTGCTTGCCCCTTCTTAGAGAGGAATGAAGCCTCACAAACCCTGAGGGCAGGCCTGACGTTCTTTGTGGGCCATCAGACAGGAATTGCTTGGCAGAAATCTGTGACATTTCTTTGCGTTCTGAAACCTGTTTAGTACCGTATGTCTGAAACTAGAATCCAAACCTCCCGTAGCCTTAAATATATTATTATTTTTTGAATGGAACTTGTCCATGAATCAGTGTCAGCCTTTCCACGTATTGCTCATTATTTACAGAATGCAAATTCAATGGATCGTTATGGGAAAGGCCAAGGAATGGTAACGAGTAATTAAAATGTCTAAATTGGGATGCTTAATGGAGGCTGCTTCATTTCACTGAAACCATATTAAATGGTGAACGTAGATGTATGGCGCAGAAGCTAAGAAGATGTAATGCGTAAGATTTACTCTCTCTGTCTGTGGAACATTTGTGCGTGACCAGAAGCTAAACGGTACAAAGAACATACCTTGGAACCATTGGGTTCCGTTGACCCGTTCTTTCTCTTGATGAAGGAGAGAGAAGTTGTGGGGTTCTATTCCAGGAGGAAACAGCAAGTGCAAACATTGGTGTTGGGTAATGAAGCATAGCTCCCGCCATAGTCATAGGTAAATCTAGAGCGTTAACTAAGCAGTCACTGTGCCTCTCCATTCATGATGGGGATCGCTAAACGTGGCCGTTGGCGGAGTCTGCTTTTTATGTTGGAATGACTGGTGTGACACCTTCAGCAGAAAGTCCACATCTGTGCTTTTCTATGTTTTGTTTCATTTTTATGTCGACTATGCGTCATCGGCTGAGATTCTTCTAGTAACGAACACTTCCAAACTACTAGATAAAATACGCTGAATCCTCATCATACCTGGGAACTTCTGGGCTCCAGCTACCCGGAGCCTTCCCTTGCGGGGTGCGGCCAGGACTGCCCGCGGGCGCCGGTGGGAAACACCCCCATTTAAAGGGGATATGGGCAGTGTCAAGACCTCGCTCCCGCGACCCGGAGGATTTGGGTCTGGAACCGGAGAAGCAGTACTTCAGCCGGAGTTGGTTTTTAAAGATAACCCTGCCTATCTCCCCATTACATATTCTGTAACCTGCTCTAAAGAAAGAAAGGTTTGAGGGGGTAAAAGCGGGTGGAAAAATTGTGCCAACTAGAGGCGTAAAACTTTTCGGCAGGTTCTTGTCCGCAGTCGGGTTCTGTTTGCCCCCCGCTCCTGAAATTGAGGCCATCCAGTTCTTGCGGTTTGTTTTTGTATCTTGGCACATTTCTTTCCACTCGGTGTGAAATATTTTTTTTTATTTTTCTCGGATCATTAAGTAGACAGGAAGTTTAGAAATTGCTCTTGCAACACATTAAGACTGGAATCCAGTTCCCACAACGGTCCAAGGTCACCAAAATCATTCTGTGGCTTATTATGATCATTATGCAACATGCACCAGAGCGTCACCAAAGATTATGTTTGGCCGTAAAATGCAGGCTGCCGCTCTCCCCTCTTCAGATAAACCCCCCCTTTGTTTCATTACCAGTATCCAACGAAAGATATGTTTTCAGGAATATTCTGCATATTCTCAATATTTTATTAAAATATTGTAGTTTTTGTATAATGTTTTCAGGCAGCTGCATATTAACCGTTTTGTAAGCGTTCTAGCGCTGTTATCTTTGCCAAATCTACTAGATAATGGACTTCATTAGCATTGCCATAAAGCATCAGCTCGGTGTGGTGATTGAGCAGGGAAAGACAACCAGAATATCACATGACAAACAACGGTAGATAAAGGAAGTTTTGGGGGGCACAAAATGTGAGCTAAAACAAGTACTAATCTGTTACTTTTCTCCTTGAGCATAAAATATATTATTCCCCTTTTTAACCTCTTCAATGCCACAAAGATGTGCAAAAACCTGCTGGGAACCAGCATATATATAATGGGTTGTAAGCTCTTCAGAGCTGACTATAAATCCTCACACTAGTGGCAAGGTCTGGTTAATAATCTTTTCTAAAGAGCTTGCGATCTTCTTAGTAGCCTAAGAGACTACGTTCTCACACTCCGCGTTTGGGTCTCGGGCAGTCGCTTTGTAACTTTTGTCCGAGTGATTACATAAACTGAGAGATGTGATGGAAACGTTTAAATACTTAAAAGGATGCTACAAAGTGCAGGAGGGAAGTTTCTTTAAAAGGAGAAGACATTTTAGAACAAGAGATTATAGTTTAAAACTAGGTCAGGGAAGACTTCCTATACAGAGAGGGTGGTAGATAGGTGGATGAACTTCCCAGCAGAAGTGGTAGATGTTAATACAGTAAGGGAATTGAAACATGCATGAGCAAACGGCTATCCTGAGTCTCAGACAAGATGGACCAATTAACGTTTGAGTCTCTACATCGGGGAAATATGGGGCAGAAACATACGTTTCTATGTTTTTACCCCACAATTGATCGTTGCACGGAATCCCCGCTGTGCTGCAGTATAATCCATCCAGGTCCTGGCTGCATTCTGTGTAAGGAGTTGTGTTAGTTAAGTGCTGTGTTCATCCGTTAATAGCATGAGATTACCAAACATTTATATCCTCCTGCTTGACACCGGTGCAACTATTTTTATATAATCTGCATTAGGCAGCGGTTGTCCATCTTTACTCTCATTGCATCGATTTAACAGGATTTGTTAATTTTTAGAGTTTTTTTTATGCATGGTTTAAACCGTACTACAACCTGCATGCAGCACGCGTCTGATTAGCTTAGGATACCAAAACGTTCACTTTCTGGACTTTGATGCCATTTTATAACCTGACATCCTGCGCTTTATTTATATTATTTTACTGTGTGGCTAAGGCTAGTGAGAATTTGGCCCCTGCCACACGGGTTACAGCAGTTAAGGTGGGGCTTGATGGGATTAGACTTCTTTACTGGTTTCCAATTGTACACGGAAGGGCTGGCACTTTCTGGCCTGGGGGGTGGCCAACGCCAAGTGCCCCCATCAGCCTCTTGGCTTTCCCCTCCCGGTAACTAACATACTCACTGGAATACATATTTACACACTCGCACGTGCATACTCATGCTACACACACTATTACACATGTACACATATACGCTTGTGCTAACACATTCACACGCACGCACACACATACATGCTTAATGCCTTCCTTGACTAACCTTTAATGACCTAGCTGGGTCATCATATCTTACATAACATTGTCATATATAGCAGTCCATGACGGCTATCCGGATCGTATTAAATGCTTCTCCCTAGAGACACAAACCGTAAAAAGATAAAATCAATAATTGTATCAAATAACTGCAATAGAGTGAATAATTCAGTACTGCAACCGGGAGGTGCTTGAATGCCGATATGCGAAAGAAGGCTTTAGAGAAACGAAGCCGGTGCACTAATGATGATAAAATGACACATTATTTTATTTTATATATGTATCGTTATATATTTCACGTGAGCAACATGGAAGAACTGCTTCCAAGGCAATTACAATATTTCTGGAGTAAAGTATGGAATTCCCTACCTATTTGGATTGTACAAGAGTTGAGTGAATGAGCACAGCAAAGGGGTTTATTCGCTAAAGGGAGAGTTTGCGGGAGAGGTGTTTTTAACTCTGACTTCGCTATTCATTATGAACGGTCACCACGGGCAGGTTTTTCCAGCAAGAAGAACTTAAGGTGCTTTGGAGAGTTTAAGGAGACTTTGAAGAGATCTTGCTGACTTAACTATGCATTGTTCAGGGTTGGCCAAGCTCTTCCGGCAGCTGGAAGGGGCCAACTGCCAGGAGATGGCCAGGGAAGCAAATGGCGATAATTGATTGTGATGGCCATATGTTTGCTTCTCTGGTCCTTCTTGAAACACATTTTATTGAATTACCACAGGAACCTGTATAACATACTTGCAGTGGAAATTCCAGTAACAGAATAGCCCTGGCCAATAGTGATATCCAATGTTTTCAGAATGGAGAGCTCTGTAAGATGTAGCTCAGCTGGCTGAAGCAACCAACTGCTTTTTGGTGTTTTGCTCCATGCACGCACTCGTATGGACTTGCTATCTGGTGGGCATGTCCATCTCAATGAGCCAAGTCTGTGATTTAACCAATAATCTTCTACCTGTTCGCATGTATAAGACATCCAATAGTCAAAGCATGATTGGTCTTTAAAGTGTTCAAACACTCCAGACCTATTTTCATACGTAATGCATATCGGAGCCCATTTTCCCATGGACTGCGATGCCTTTAGTTTGTGCAGTAAGAAAATGAGACTTCTGTTTTACATAACTCCTCCCCTGTCTCCCTCTACTGAAAGCAGAGAGCATACCTCAGTATGCTGCTTGCACATGCTCAGTAGATCTAGTCAGTGTCACATGTGATTGGCCGCAGCTTGTGGCTACAGGAAGTGCTAGAACCGTACATACAAATACTTCCTGGGCAGAGGTCTAGTTTTCTAGCTCCAATCTGCATACAGTGAAATGCAGTGCCGCCCATACAACGAGTCCAACGTGCATTGGAAGAATAAAAATACAGTTTTGGGGTCTGAATTCTACCTTTCAAGGAATTCATTTGAACCTTCAACACTTTGTAGGGATGCCCCATAATTTTGTAGTAAGGCAAATTTGCATATCCAAATTCTGTTTCATTGTGTGTGTGTGTGTGTATATATATGTATATTAGGGTGACCGCATAGACCATGTTCTCCAAGATACACATTTTTTACATATTGCTGACCAGCCTAGATAAAGTACTGCCCTGCAGTATGGGGGATGTATAACTGACTAATCGGTTCCCTTCCACGAGTCTATACATCTTACATACTGCAGGGCAGCACTTCACCTGTGCCGTTCATCAATATGTAAAACGTATGTGTCCTGGAAGAAGACATGGCTGATGTGGTCACCCTAATATGTATGTGTATATATATGTATAGGTATAATATGTGTGTTTATTAGACTTTTACAAATGGATTAAATAACACTCATTAATGCCCCACCGCGCCCGCCTCTTTTCACTAAGTATTTTGGCAGTAAAAATACAGCAAAATTCAAACACAAATTCGGAGCTCTTTGCCTATTTCTGGACATTCGTACTAATTGTCAAATTTTGTTAAAATTCGTGCAACGCTATAAAAAAACTGCCTTCTGATACGGATGCCTATAACATGCCGATTGCCGTAGGGACGCTCTCCTGAGTGTTGGTTTGGAGGATGACGAGTTGTCATAGGCACCAATTCCAGAGGGATGGTTCACGGCAAGTGGCCAGAGAAACATGTTGTTGCATGCAGAGTAACGGTTTTACTAGAAGATGTTTACGCCGCATGAGGTTGTATTTTAGGAAAAAATAATATTCCCTCAGAGGAACAGTCGTGCCTTTACCCCAGGTAGAAGTCAGACAGAGAACAAACATCTCAGCATTAGAGCGAACCATCTGCCCCGTGTGTTTCCAATGGTGATGGTCTTCAAGTAGCTGGGTTGAACCCAGTGGTGTCCCATCAAGCTTACTGCACCCCCCACCTTAATGAATTAATGGATGAGGAGTATATTTGGAACTCCATATTGAAACCAGGGTTTAGCCACTTTAGCATTCTCCCTTGTTCGTCCAATCATGGGAGAGGATGTGCCCAGAGGCTCCGCCATTTTGCAGAAGTTCGCCAGGAGGCTCAAATAATGAAGACCGATTTGCTGAGAAAGAGAGGCATTCTCTGCACCTCTCTTTCTATGTGAATCGGCATTAGATTGGCCCCAAAAAGGGGAGAATTTCACCCGGGAGGCCATGTCTGTGGGAAAGCAGACACAGAAAGAAGACACAACGAGCAGCGGACCAAGACACAAGAGCAAGAAGATGCAAGAGAAGAAGTCTTCTGTATATGGCACTGGATTTTACCTTCAAGAAGTAAAATATTTTAATTAAGTGACCCTTTAAAACTGAACCTTTAATCAAATAGAAAAGCAAACTCCTAAAATCGCGAAAACGACAAATCCAAAGTTACATATGAATCACACCAAGTTCTTTTGTCCAAAAAACTGTTTTGTTTGCAAATTTATGAGAAGGCTGAGCACTGGAGTATTAGCCGGACAGGACGGGCTGTAATCCGTTTAAGCCGCTCGTGTTTACTTTGCAAAGAATGCGTATTAAAATTCTGGATTACTCAGGCAAAATGGATGGTTGGAAATGTATTTATTTTTTTTTTCCTTTTCTAATACCAAAAGTAAATACTATTCTGAGTAACAGCAGTCAAATAAATGATGTGTTAATAGTGAATCATTTGTAGATGAACCCAAAATATTTGTTTCATAAGCCAGCAAGTAATGTTCTGAGCGATACTGGAAAATTGAGGACACTCCAGCCGTCATATAAACTTTAATCATAGCTGAGTAGTCCCTTTTTTTTTAAAAAATGTATGTATTGTCCTCTTTGCAAATGCATGATACAGGGCTTGCTCATCTCTTTGCCAGTGATGGACCGACCCTTCCTAATGCATAGTTATATTAGGGAGTGAAAATATTAAACTTGCCTCTTACTGAATAAACAATAAAAGGGTTATAAGGGCGTCTACTCCTAACGGTTTAAAGCGTCCAATCCTGCCCCGTATTTGTATAAATGTGATTTGTAGCGGGCGATATTAAAGCGATGATGTAGGAGCATCTCAAGTGTGCTGTGCGGCGCCACGTTATCCATGGGAAGAATGTATACCCGTACTAACGTGGCACAACTTTCACATCCGTTTGTATTTGCTCGTACGCTTAAAATGATTACAGAGGGGCAAATAATCGCAACGAACAAGAAGAAATAAAAGGTGTGTGCCTTATAAAAGATAAAAAAGTGTAGATAAAGTACATTTTTGAGTATTTTATGTAATATCAATCATCTTGACATTTCATTCCCCAGCTAACAATTCTAGACCTCTGCTTATATGGAAAAATGTAATAAATGCTTTATGTGTTGGACCAGTTTGCCCTCCTAGTGCTAGCTTGTGGAGTTGTTGTTGTTAATAGTGGAGTGATCTTAAGAATGTGGGATAAGAAGCCCATAATCTAACTCCACCAAAGTTGTTATCTGCCTGGGATCATTCAGTAAATCTTGAGTTTACTATTCAAGAACCAACCCTGTTGAGCTTCTTCTGCAAGTTGGTCCGGCAAATAACGTAAAGCTACGAACTTAATTTGGTGACCGATAAAAACCACTTGGCCCATCTAGTCTGCCCGTGTTTTCCTTAATTAGATGCCCAGACCTTTACCAGAACCACCTCTTTCTGCCACTTATTCATCTAACTATACAACCCGGCACCCTGCTTGCTTTTTCTGACGCTGCCCGCTTAACCTTTTAAGTCATCAGGATTTTTTCCCTAGTCCTTTTGCCTTGGGATTTTTGTGTCCCAAGTGCATTATTTTACATTTATCAACATTAAACTGCAGCTGCCACACTCTTGACCATTCTCCCGATTTACCATTTGGCACGTTCCAGGTTGTCTACCCTGTTGCAGACCTTTGTATCTTTTGCAAAAAGGCATTATTTAGCTTTTTTTAGTAATATCACTAATAAAAATCTAAAAAATCATGGGCCCCAATACAGTATCCTTCAATCTTGTCTCACAATTAACTATAAAACAAGAAAATTTGATCTAGCCATATTATCCTAATTGATAATGCACGGTTTATTTGAAGGTGGTACCTGTTATTGGGCAACATAGATGTTGAGATTAGAAAAGCTTTCAGGACCTCAGAGGTCTCTTCTTCACATTGATTCCTTTGAAGAGAAAACTTCTGAGGTCCTGAAGTTTACATATGTTTGCCTAATAAAAGAAATTAACTTTAACTAAAGACTTTAGGGTAACTATGCATTTATACTTGCCAAGGTTGGCCACCTTCTAACTTACTGCAACATACTTGTAAATTCAGTTTATTCCACCCCATCGGGCTTCTGCTACTGGAAGAGGCTCAGAGACGAGTAGCGCACCCTTAGGAAAAATATGTCCCATGATCTTCAGTCAACCTTAAGGCAGTCTGAGAATCGTGGGATGAATGGAGAATCATGAAGTCCACAAAGATTTGCCCCTACTCTAAAGAGGAGAACTGACTGAGGGGTAGGACTGCGGGAGATGGTGCTGCATTATGCAGCATACACTTCGTGGAGATCGTTCCATAGAGGTGGGGTGACTCTCGGGACCCGCGCCTACTTGTGTCCGCGTATTTTCTTGCAAATTATGTGTTATGGGGGGCTATAGTCGGTGGCGGAAGTGCCATATCAGAGGATCTGCGGCGTGGATCTCGAGTCTGAATAAAAGAAGACCTCAATTATAAGACAAGGGTTTTTTTTCAGATTCCCTTTAGTTAATTAACCCCTCTATGAGTTGTTAAATTTGTCGTGGTGGTCTAATGTTTTAAGTACAATATTAAAACAAAAATGTACAGAATCTGCAGAGTGTGCATTAAATCACTCGTTAAGACTCTAGCTCGGGGTTAGTTGGATAAATTGAAGCTTCATCTGAGCTTGAGGGAAAACCATGTGCATTTTTCCGCTTTGTTTTCTTTTACATTTGCACCATTTATCTCTCCTCGTGAATAATATAGGAAGGAATTGCATTAAGCCATTTAGTGTAATAGATGCATCTCCAGCTCCGGGCTTGGAGTATAATAGGTAGCGTGGAGGCAGGGGAGTACGGATGGCTTAAAAGCCACCTTCAGGATATTCTGATCCACAGCTGCTCTGTTCCACAGCATTTTTTGTATTGTATTTTATATAAATTTTTATATATTTTTTTTATTTTTTTGCCAGCTATGGCCTCATTCGAACTCTATGACTATATTACTGCCGCTTCGTGCTCACGCATTGTGATATGGTTGGTTAATTCGTCGAGTTTGCGGAGTAGTAGCGGGGATTTTTGACAGTTCTAATTGGATAATAGAGATAGGCAATGCTACACTTTGTCATAATATAGCAATGCTTTGTTTAAGGCTCTCCATTGGGAGCATCATTAAGAAACAGATACTTGACTGTAATATAAGCTTGAAAAATCTCAACCAAGACAGACGCATTTTAAGTTCTATTGTCAATTTCTAATGTATGATATCCCCTCCCTAACACATTAACAATGTTTGAAAGCTGGCTACATAACAATGTTAAGATGTACTAATTGGAGCTGCATATTTTTTATTTTTTTAAGAGATTTTATTGAGTTTTCAGAGGTAAGTATAAACATGATAAAGTTCATCAACATCTAATAACATACTTTGACCTTAAGCCCCCCTGGATTGGAGCTGCATATTTATTTCTCCGCACCCCAGTCTAGTTCAGCTCCAAATTGTGTCCTTCCCTGAATGCACAAGGATCTCCATGTCTGAGGTATGACTTTAAGATGTTGGGGAAATTAAGGGTTCCATGTGGGAAATTGTTGCTGACCAGGGGCAGCAAATGGACCTTAAGCCCTGAGTTAGGGACAACAATAATAAAAAAAAAAAACGCTCATAATTTCCTAAAGTTCTCCAATATCTGTTTGATCTACTGCCCCACGTAAGAAATACTAAGCAAGTCATCCAGTAAGCTATATAAATCAATCATAAAAAGTAAGAATTGCATACGGGTCGTGGCAGTTAGAAGAGCTGTCCCTCCCTGTTAAGAAGAAGCCACTTTCTCTATCCTTCGTATCCTTCTCGTTGTTAACATAGATTAGAAAAATGCCCCTGTGTAGCCAGCAATTGATAAGGGAGTCGTGTGATGGGTAAGGAAGGAAAGTAGAACCTTATATGTGAACAGAAGAGAGTCCCACGGAGGGTCTACTGACTCGACCAACTCGTCACCATCCAGGCAGTCCTCTCCTGCTGTTTCACTCTTTTCTTTTGTACCAGTTTGTTATTCTGTGTGATTTCAATTTATAAATAAATATAATGTACCTTTCTTTCACCTCCTAATAGAGGGTGGCCTGGGACAATACATTGGTTAATGGTATATAGCATGCGCAGATCATGCCTCTTGTCTGTATTTCATGGACTTGTGTGAACATATTCTTGGCATCTGGTATTGTCTGTCAGAATTTCATGGACTCAGCCTTTCAATTGCAAGTTAGATGTCAATTTGACTATTTTGTGACCTTATTTTGATTCATGTGACTATAGTGTGTAACAATATTCTGGTTCTTTTTATATACCATGAGTTCTGCTTTCAAGGAGGAAAGTGCGATTTGAGGTTTGCTTGTAAAGATCATAGATTGTTGAGATCAGTAAGTAATCTATTTACATGACTGTGTAAAGAATCCTCTTCCCAGATGTTTTGGAAGTTATTTCTGAGAAATCCTCCTCTTGAAACTTGGAAGATCTACCTATATTATCTAAAGGAGATCTGTTGGCAGAAGCCAGCATTGCTGCCGATCGATCGCGAGTAACGGCGCTCTTTGCGAGTACCGGTGCACTGTTATTTAAAGAATACCCACCAGAGGGTTACTGGAGGACGTAAGAGACCTAGCAGGGTTTGTCTAGGCCCGATGGGATCTCAGATTGCTCCCCCTGCAGGCTGATTGCACACATAACTGAAAAAGCCTAGCTATGACATCACTGGCATCTGAAATGTGTGAGAGATCCCCCAAAAGGATCTCCATTGATGCTGCACTTTTACATATTATAACCAATAATTATTATGTTTTAAGTATTTCTATGAATTTAAAAGATGGCCCTACATGTCCGGAACAAAATAATCAATAACTTGTCCGGGGGTTTTATCAAATAAAGTAAAGGAAAATAATAAAATAATTTATATATATATATATTATATATACATAACAGTATACCTCAGCCTACTTTTAATTTGAAAAAGATATGATTGAAGAGTATTTTAATATTGACTTTTTTCCTCCTCCTCCTCCCATTAAGGCTTCTCCAAAACTACATGGAAAATATTAAAATGCTTATTGAGCAGAAGTATCCACTCGGATTATGATCCTTACCTCTAAGTAGAATGCATTTCCCCTTACCTCTCTATTATTTTTTGATGTCATTTATTTGAGTACAAACAATTTTATACGAGTGAAGATTTTCCTTTATTAAATATCCCTTCCAAACTTTCTCCATATTTATTTTCCAAGGTGTGGTCCTTTACTAATTTTGGTGTAAAATTCTTATTTAATTATTACTACTACTACTTTTACAGAGCACCAGCGGATTCCGTAGCATTATTGGTGATGACATTGATCATTATAAAATTTGTAAGATATGTAATTTTGTATAAGATAAGAAACTAATGTTGGCGGAAACCTTAAATGAGGTCTCCGATGGGAGAGAAACCATGTTCCAGGCTCAACCTCCAGCGAGGTCTTCCAGAGACCCCACAAGTTCCTTCAACTCCTCATGTGGAACCACCCGTCGCTCCAGAGATACATGCCATGGAAGTGGTCGGCTTCCACTGGAAGTAAGCGGAGATGACAATTCTGGAAATCTCCTTAAATGAAACGGTCCCTGTTCTTGACAGTTTATTTTACTGATGAAACCATGAATTTACTCTGTATACTGAGAATGTATGCCATGGGGGTTTTTTTTTTGTTTGCCCAATCTGCTTCTAATAGATCTGCAGAGTGTGCCGTGATGGTATAGTTAAGATAAAATACATATAATAAGGCTAACTGCATACTGATATTTCTCCGCAGCGTATGAAGCTTTTATTTAACCCTTACGATATGTGGATCTGTACGTGGGTTGACCGGTTGTGTGTGTGTGTGTACATCCCTTTTACTGTAAGTCAAAGAGAAAAGGATTCTAAAGCTGGAATGCAATCAAATTTACTATGTCTAATGGATTAAAAAGCAAAACTGAAATAGAAGCACCAACTGGAACATTAATTTGTGCTTGCTTTTTGAGGCAGAAATGCCAACGTTAATGACTTCATTGCATATGCCATAACTTTTTCCTTTTTTACCATATTTAGAAAAGCATATATATATATATATATATATATTTATATATTGTTAAACCTCTAATTTAATTTTCTTCAAACCTTTTGGGGAAAGCAATCTGTGATTTAACAAATGTGAGATGTAATTTATTTAATACGGGGACGCAAGCTGGAAATTTTGTGTTTTGATGATTTATAGGGAAACTATTAACTCACCAGTTTAGTTGCCAGTGACTCCGAAGCCAGCATAATTGCTTCGCAATGAGGGGGCATTACTGTAATGTGTTCTCTTCCATCTCCTATACTTGCCCGCATGTTCCTAAAAGGAACATTGACACGCCAGGTAAACGACCATGCTGGAAAACCACCACTGCTTAGTGATTTCCGTATCCCTATCCACTTTTGACTCTTATATACACTAGGGGAGAAATCCATATGTCCCTCAAGAACCTAAATCTCGCCATTTAATGGACCATTTAACAGAGAGGATGTCTCTTTATATACGGTCTACACCTTGATGTCTATGTAAGAAATCATTGGTTATCAATGTACTCTACCAGTAGGGATTTCTGGGACTACATAAGCTTTCGGGGCATTGGGCATCTCTTCTTCAGATGAATTGCGGCCCCAAAAGCTTCTGTGTCTCTCTTCAGAAGCTGTTTGGATTCCTGGACGTTCCTACGGTCTGTGAAAGTTCTCCCCACCAGAATTACTCCTGTGTCATGAAATCTGTTGGCTTGTGTCATGTGACCCTTGGCAGAAAAAAAAATGTAATCTGTTTGAAAACCAATTTTCTTTTCTCATACATTTCAACGAGCTAAGCTGCTTACTGTGTATTCCCATCTTGTTATTTAACCTCTAAAATCAGAGATCAGGCCTGTTCAGTACACAGGTCACAGATTTGTTTTAAACCTTTTCGTTGTAAAATGTATACATAAGTTTGTTGAGATAATACTATAATGTATCATATATACGGTACTTATTATAAAACTTGAGAAAGACCTTTGTTACGCAGTCACGTAAAACATTGTATTAAGAATATGTCATTTTCCTGTTGAATGTAGTATTTTTTTCTGGAGACCTTCGGTAGATAGGATTTGAAATTGCCTTTAGTTTCCTTTTTAAAGTTTTTGTTTGTTCTTTTCTGACTTTATACAAAATGCCAAGCTAAATAAAATAACAGCCTTTTGCTACGCCAAAGCCTGAGGGGTTGTACGGCAGAGTAGTAAGTAAAATCCTTTTTGTTAGGCAAGGAAATCCTGGGAAAATATATTCGTTTGTGTTTGTCATGAAAATGTTATGCGAGGACCAGAAACCTTTCAGCCATTCTGGAAAATTTTAAGGAAAAACAAATTAAAGGCTGGCCACGTTTCATCTATTCTGCAAACTTTCCATAACAAAATGGTGTTGAGCTTCTCGTGTGCACCATAGCCAGACTAGCCACCTAGCACGCAGGGCAAATGTCAGGCGGACTGCTGGCCCGCAGTGCCAGACACCCCCCCCAAAAACAGGTGCTGCTGTGGCTGGATATGCCCAACAGCACACTACACGAGCATAAAAACATAACGTCCGGCGGTACATGTCCAGCCGTTGGTCACACTTATGTCATCAGGCGGCCACTGGCCTTAAAATGCCAGGCCTGTCCCGTCATCACCTGTCCGGCCCTGTTGTGCACTCTGTATAACAGCTCACATATATACTATTTATATACAATAACTATGTTCAAATAAACTATGATCGATTTTATCTCAGCTTTTTATGAAAATATCTGTGAATATGAATTACCATTTTTTCCACTTCATCTTCCTGTTTGTTATCGGAGTGCTGTTAAGAGCAATTAATTCAGTGTAGGTCAGAGCCCCGGCACAATGGCTTTAATCACTAAACACTGCTGTGTGCTGTATGTCTAGACATAATGAATCTTCATCGACCGGCGGGCTCTCTGTACCATTCCTAAGCAGACATAGAAGGACGGGGAGGCCGATTCGTCATCTTCTTAACCATTGTTATTTTGTGATCACTTTAATGCTTGTGTCAATCGCGTTGATGGAGATTCCAAAGGTTCCAAACTTGCTATTTCTGAAAATAGGTCAGATGTCCCCAATCTAATTCAGAAATGTTAAGAGGTTATAATTCAGGCTCCGTCGTAACGTAATGACATTTTGAGCCTGGACTTCCCTGTGTCAAATGCCAGAAATCACGGGTGAATCGCATTTAAGGGTAACACAAAAATAGGATTTATTCAGCTTGTTTTGCAGCTGTGGTCGTATCACAATTAGAGATTGAATATAGTGTTAATTTTGCTTCATGATGTTAATACTGTTCTTGCTGCAATCACCAATATTTATCGTCGAGTTAAAGGCGCGTAATGATAGAAAAAGCGTAAGACGCGTCCGTTAAATTGCAGTATTGCCAATACATTTTCTAGTTGGCCCACTAGCCCACCTACGTTCCACTTCTTTAAGTATCCTTCCTTACTTTACTGCAATAAAATGTATGATTTCTTCTCCGTGGATATGTGTTTAATATTTTAACCCCCCCTCCTACTTATTTTAGTTATGTACCTTTCTTGAATTGCTTGTTTGCTGCCTATAAACAAATGTTGGGGAGACCCAGAGGTCTCTGGCGATGAGTCTTTTGAGATTCTGTGTCTGTAGATACAGTATTGACTGCTCAAGTCCTTAAGAAAAGCGAGACCGACGTTCCATCTTTAAACCCCAATGCACAGATCGGTTTGCGAGTTGTAAAATCCAGTGCAGATGAGATGGATTTTCTGGATCATCTTGTTAAGGAAGGAAAGTGAAGTATAGGATTTTATTGTAAGATGTAAAAGGCAGTTCTGTAGAAAAAAAAAAGTTTGTTCAAGGATTATTTTACTTGTATTTCAAGATTTGAGGTTTATTTGTTCTCATAGTTTGGCCTTTGTAGAGGAAACACAGAAAATGATGGGGTCTTCTGATGAATTAAATTAGTTCAATTGGTTCTGTTTGGAGTTGAGCAATTCCCAGGACCAGTGCGTGTATGTGTATGTATGTGTGTATATGTATGTATGTATGTATATATATATATATATATATATATATATATATATATATTGTATATTTATATTTGATACACATGTATCTAATCCAGCCTTTTATGAAGTGAGAAGGACACCAATGAATGGAAATTCAACCATTAACAGTTGTAAAGATGTGTAAAAAAAAAAAAAAAAAAAGGTGGAACAGCCTTTAATGGTTTCAGGCAAAATAACCACCGAACACCAACCAGTTCCAGCATACCAGCGCCATTATCAAGATACACCATTTGTATTAAATATATTTATAATATATATATAATGTCCCAGAAGCCAACGTGTTTGTGCCATTTTATATTGATCTGTATGGGTGGATGTTTGTGCCTCCTGATAGGCCTGGCCTAATGCCGTTGTCATGAATATGATTTATCTATGATATTAAGACTTCTTATTTGGGAGATTAGTATTGCTCTGTGCAGCCGGTGATTACATTGCTTAACGCGTTCTAAATGTAACCTTCTGGAGATTAACTAAGTTAATGAGCTTTGACTTTTTTATTGATATATTATATTTCTCTTGTGATGTAAGCGATTGCACTAGCTGCGTGGAGATATATGTGACATGCAATTCACGTGATGCACCTTGTATTCGCCTTCAACAAGGTGAATAGAATGTCGCAGTTTTGTTATGATGTCATGTTCAGCTGGTCTTGAGTTTTACGTTGATGCTGAACAGGTTAAAATACACACCTTTCATAATATAGCGGTTGGCGTGTTGCTTTACCTTAACACAAAGTGTCCACAGAGGGCCAACACCTGTTATATCGCCCTATAAAAGGCCAAGTTTAACACTACTAACTACATAAAGGACGGAATCTGTTCCCCAAGCTGTTCCCATTGGGTTTTTAACTATACATTATACAGGGTAAGTAGAAGCTCTGTGGTGTTTTGTCTTTGGGGTCAATGAACAGAAATGTTCTTCTTGCCTACAAACTCCTAGAGCATGGCTTCCACCTAGTAGTGACTCTGAGTCGCTTATTTCTCAGTGTGGCAGTCAGGTTACTCGTAATGAAGCCGATGTGATTGAGGGTCCCGGATTTCATTGTTACCTGGGGTGTTCAAGATGGGCAATTCGCTATTACTGGGGTGAATATAAATAGGCTTGGTGTCTGGAATGAATACAGGACATAACATGATGTATCCTTTGTTTGCTTTTTTATTTTTCATCTCTTCTGACTTTAGCTTGAATGTAAATAAAACGTGAATTTCACTGAAATCGCATGTATTGAGCTGTCTAATGTTTATTCCTTTTCTTTACAGCTCCTATGACTGATTTCCCCTTCGTCTGTCACCTTAAGTCTTTTTGATACACATTTTATTTTAGGTGAGTAACAATTTTGTTTCCAGTATTCCGAAAATGTAAAAAAAAACAAAAAAAAACATTCCCTTGATATGCTTTTATATACAGGAGTATGTGTTATAAAGTTTTTTTTCTTAAAATTTAAGAATACCGTAATTTTTTTTTTCTTTGATAAGAAAGGTCTTGCCAGAAAATCTGAACCTCTATAACGTATAATATTTTATATGGTACTAAGCAAGGTAAGGTCTACCCACTGAGTAAAACTGGAGCAACCCCCTTTATTTAGTATCTCGCAGTAGAGACCTGGAAAAGCAAAAGTACAGAGGATATTTTTTTTTACCTAAAGCCGTGAAAAGGGTTCGTTACAGTAAGAACAATAAACATGCGGAGTTCACCATCTATGGACATTGTGCTACCAAATTTAGTTGATGCCTTTTAAATGTGGGATAAATGAGCTTATTTTATTTTTGGGCAAAGAATAATATACAGGGATATTCGAGAAGGAATTAAAGTCGTAAATCTCAATGTGGGTTTAACTTGGTGGAGTTTTTACTAGATATATATATAAGTTCCCATTTCACATACTGAACTTCACTAAATGCTGCATTAGGAACCCCGCCGAATGTCCAAACCTTTACCACGAATAATCTAAAATATTCCCTGTTTCATAATTTTCTGTTGGCAGTTTTATTAAACTGACCATGGCAATTTATATCAATTCCGGAATTTAGTAAGTGTGGATTTTCTAGTGGGTAGATGTTTTTGTTTGCTGGGTATTAACGACTAAGCTGTCGACTATGTTTCGTCCTGTGCCTGGTATAGAGAGAGATTGCCAGACAGCTTCTTCGCTCCTCTGGCGGCCAAGGAATTAATGTTTTCACAGTAGTTTTAATCTGTTTCTGTAAAGGATGGAGATGTCAGAGCGTGTCTGTTTGCAAGACTCTGTCCCTGGACACTTGATGACCTTTGTAGGTGGACGATACGACCCCTTTTAATGATAAAAATGCCAGATCAATTTTTGGTAAATCTAAAATAAGAGCATTTTTTAATATTTAATTTAATGCTTCATTTTTTGTGTCGTTCCCTGCCGCTAGCTGTACTGCTGTGTTTTACTTTACTATTCATCCTGCTTTCAATGCCAATCAACAATACGAAGAGCCTTGTGAAATTGCCACGGGAATGTAATGGAGTTAATGGGAACGCACGGCTTCCTACTGGAGAAGAGAAGTTACTGTAAAAAAGCTTAACAATAAAATACTGCTTTACTTATTTTATCATTCCCGACCTTTGAACTCCCCACCCATACGTTAATTTTTCATAACAATATCAAATAATCATTAACTTACGCATTATTTGCTTTCCAGATACCTGGTTTATTTTTATGCACTCCCCTGGGTACCTGTAGATCATTGACCATTTCAGGTCTGCACGGCTGGCTCTATGCGGCACTCTGTGAATGTCCGTGCCGTACAACCTTCCCTTGTGGTTTCATAATCAAAACTAGGTTTTCTGCCCTATCCCGTTACCAGTTAAAATTAAAGACGTTCCTATATAAAGACAAAATGAGAAGTGCTTCACCCTTCCTTCCTATTCAGTCTTTTTCCAACTCAAAGGTCTCCTTGTTACAGATACGTAGCCCTGTACGGATTTCCTGTGCATGATGTCTGCGCCGTGGCTGTCGTATCGGACTTAACATTTATGATTATTGCAACTCCTGCAGGAATCCGGTTTCTTCACATCCAGTATCTCTTTGCATTTTCTGCCTGCGTCTTAATGCTGCCATCTGTCTCATAGACCTGACCTTTTTCCAGATGTTCCTTCTCCATCTTAAGACGCCCTAATCCCCCTTCCCATGCACTGGGGATCTTGTGCTGTCTGAATGCCTCTGACATGAGCCAATATATCGCTCTGATTTAACCTTTGCAAGGAATTAATATAAATATATATATATATATCTATCAATATCTCTTGGTATATGCAGAATTTTTCATGCATTCCCAATTGGTTTTATTTTAGGGCTTTATTTGCTAAGCCATGAGTGTAGCTGTAGTATAGTCCACTTTATCTATCTGACCAGTAGGATCTAGTATTTTGCCCTTGCATAAAATATCGCTAATTCTGTGTGGTTTCTTGAACAGTCTTAACAGTCTGTGTATTATGCCAGGCCACATTGACTCCTTTTCCAAGAGGTACTCAATGGAGGTTATCTTTTAAGTCGGCAGAAATAATTACCCCCAAATCTCTCTTTTGTCGTCAGTGACAGAACAGTGTCCCTGATGCTATATTCAACCTTGCATTTTTAAGACCCAAGTGCGTTATTTTACATTTATCAACATTGAACTTTAGCTGCCACGCTCTGGACCGTTCAAGCTGTCCAGCTTTTTCCACCAGTAATGTCTACCCCGTTGCAGATGTTCGTACCACCTGCAGAAAGACGCCCCTTAAGCCCTTTTGTAATATCACTAATAAAATCTCTAAATAATATAGAAAGTCAGGTGACCGTTGTAATTTTTTTACCTCATAGTTTATATTGGTATGTATAAGGAACAGTGCAGATGTCATGTACACGCCGTAGAAGAGCGGTACGTGAAAGGCAGCCATATCTTCCTCCTTCAAAATAAAGTCCATCTGCCTAACCGTTTGATGATGTGACATCTATAAACACGTCGCTGAACGTGGGAGCGCGGAGACACGACCCAAAGACGGGCTTCAAGGAACTCCTTGTCGTGATCAGAGCATTTTGGGAGAGCAGCGAGTGACAGCAATGTGTTTATCTTTAGTGCGCTTGGACAGGAAGTGTATTTTGGGTCTCGCGTTGTCCTTCCTGTATTTTCAGACATTCTTTTGACAGTGGAAAAAAGTTCATATTTCATGATCCTCTGACCTTTTTTTGCCACATGTTTGGCTTCCTTCCAAAGGGAGATAAAAGGCTTGTTTATTCTTTTTTAATAAGACATTCCCCAATGATGTGTTCTCACACTTCCAAAATAAACACATTTTTCCCATTATTTTTAATGTGGCGGCCTGCCAAGACAACTCTCATCTCCCACAGCCATCAAATGAAGTGATTTAGTAGAACTTGGGCTACGGCTTGGTCCGGTTGATCCATTAAACTGGTTCTTTTAAAAAGCCATGTCTTTCAAAGTGCCGCACGAAACGATTGTCCATGGAAGTCTAAAACAGCCGTCAATCATTTCGGAAGCTATTGTTTCCAATACGTTCCATACATCCTAAAATACATGTCTCTTTTCCCTGCGGATATGTCCCTTGTGTCTCGTTTCCTGTTAGAAGGTCTCTCTTCTGCTCTGACCGCAAGTCCATCTACTGAGGAAGCTCTAGTGCGGTTTGTGCGTCTGGCCCCCTGGATAAGCTGAGTTTGTTGACTGAACACTGAATACTTAAAGGAGTAATTATGCTTATTAGGGATATTTAAGCCCGCGCCAACACCCTTCTGTATTACGCTTGCTTCATGTATTGTTGAACCCATGGCAGCTGACCGTGGTGAGTTTCTTTTCCCGTAGCTTCGCATTCATCAAAAATTGGGATCTTAAGCGTTATGGACGATAGAAATCGCGAGACTCCATTCTGGTGTAACATCTGCTCTGGATTTACTGAGTGCAGTAGCATCTGATATACCCCTGCAAATAAACCAGTAGATACGAGGGTACAGGCAAATTGGGGGGGGGGGATTTTCCACTTGGAGATGTAAAGATCTAAAAATGTTTTATTATTTTTATTATTGTTATATTTTTATGGTGATCCTTTCAGTGTCACAAAAGTGAGTACTTTAATAGGCATTCTTCAAAATGAATAAATGAAGAACTTAACTTTAGGAAAAGCTGCAGCTCCAGAGCTGTCCATGGTCTGATATTTTCTGCTTATTAGAGGTCACCTCTCTGGCCCCCTTTACCCGTGCGACCATCGGCAAGCTAGTGCTGGAGCTGACTGTCGGCGGGTATACCAGGTGACAGATGTGTTCTGCCATACTCATATGTCCTGCATTCTGAATAGCAAGGGGCAAATAATATGTGAGTATTCTACAGTATCCCCCCCATGCATTTGCAATGAAGACCACACAGACATTTAAAGTGACTGCTCTGCGTTTATATGCATCCTGTGAAATTCAGGACTGTTAGCAGGTATGCAGCTGTCTGCTCATATTCTTCATTGTAGACGATAATGAGTTTTTCTTTTATGAAATCAGGGATTTTGGAAGGAAATGTCCTGCCAGCTCATCGTAGACTTGGGTGACTAGCGTGGGGCTGGGTATCTTTGCTTTTGATGATTTCCTTGGGATGGATTTAATCTACAGAGCGGTTCGCCATGTAACGACACTTGGAAGGGCTGTGTAGGGTCGGCCAGTCCGCCGCTCTGTAGCGGCCAGTGTTTTCATTCCTTTTACACCAAATGTAAACTTTTTATCTCTCTACCATAACTTATTATTTTCCTAATGGGTCTTCCCACGAAGCATCCTCCTTGCCAACCACCGCCTAAGGCAGAGATTCAATCCTGCGGGTTGGAATGCCTCTGGCTGAACTTGTGAGTGTGTGTATGTATGTGTGTATATGTATGTATGTGTGTATATGTATGTATGTATGTGCGTATATATATATATGTGTGTGCGTATATATATATATGTATGTATGTATATACAATGTGTGTGTGCACATATGTAAAATATTTTTTAAGATAAACATTTTAATGACTTAACACCGTTTATATAGATTTACTGAGCATATATGCAGAATGTAATATATAGGGATCTGTCTTAAATCCAGAAATCATCCGTAGACTGTGTGATCCTGAGAATCTGCCCATACACAGTGAAACAGATCGGTGTAAAAACTAGACTTGTCCATTTGTATTTGGGCAAACACGCACACAAACACAAAGGGTGCATTTTCGTTGTTCAGCCTGAACACCGAACATGCAAACATGGTGGCGGCAAAACATATACAAAGACGCACAACACAAAGAATCTTGGTCTTCGTCTTCCACTTGCACTTCATTGTTTGATGGCAGAAGAGGCCCCTGCCGGTGACCAATAGAGTTGCCCGTACGGACCTTTAAAATCCTGGCGCCAAAGCTGCTGCGTACCGCGTTAGCCCCCTATCAACCCCTTCTACAAAAAAAACGAACACAAAGAATGTACACGAATATTCTCCCGAACACGGGAACGGGCGACTATCCGTGGAATACGAAGATTTTTTTTCCCGCGGACACTAACACGAAGAGTTTGTCCTCTGTATATTCTGTGTGTGCTGTTTGTCGCATTTCTGTGCTGCGTTATGTATATTGCATGCACAGAGCAGCGCTGCCTGTGATCACTAAGCCTTAAAGAAGCTTTGCGCTGACAGTTAAAGGACATCTGGCATGAAAAGGATATGAAGATAGCATGACCTACTGAACAGATTATATTCCCATAAAAACCCTTATTGTACACGTTACACTGCTGTTTTGTGCTCTCAACAGTCCTCTTTATTCATGTTAAAAGGGCAAGCAGCGGCCGTCCAGTATTACATACACAACACTGTAAAAATTCATGGAACTGGTAATCCGCCCCGCACTGTCCTGGGGAGGCTCCATATGCATAACTAAACTGGCGGACTAATCTCGGACGTTCTGTCATAAGCCTTGTTAATTGTAATTGTATCAGAAAGATTAGGTCCTCGATTCAATGAACTATCTAAACCTGTATCGGTGTTAACAGTGGTTTTAAATGCATTGTTTATGATCCAAATAGTGATTATGGATTATAGACTGCTTTAAAAACAAACAAAAAAAACTCCATTACTACGTAGATATGGATTTTTATCCAATCGCATCTTTTCACTTCAAAAAAAGTATAAAATTTAAGATCTTAACTATATTGATAAATAATTTAACACAGGAGGTAAAGAGCCATCAAAACAAACATCAGCAAACACTGATGGCTGTACTAGATTGGTTGTGATGAGCTTCTGCCGTGGCAGAAACCTGCAACAACATCAGTTTGTTTGGGTGTTTTGGTTCACAGTGGTTTAGAGAACACACTGGATTATGATTTATGGGATATACTCGCTAAATGGGAATTTTTGTTGCATTTGTTAAAATTCAAATTTGTGTGAATCCTAACAAGTCTCCTAACTAACCTAAACGTAGATTATGTAATAGTGACCATGGGATACTGAAGACCCTAAACATTTAAGAAAAGGAGATTTCCAACAGCATAAAAGATATTCTGAAACGCCAATATCCAAAACAGAATTAAATGAAATATCCACTTCCATGTAGGCCAGGGTGATTCCACCCATTAAACGTCCAAAGCTCAAGTTGGTATGCAGCATAATGGGTTAAAATACAGCTAAAATACATTTTATCACATTTAACATATTATAGTTTATATTTGTTTTACACGCTATTGATCGTTCATCCTGAATGGTATACAGAGAATAAAGTATACGTATATATGCTATTTAACCCTTGCAACACCACCGTTATTGTATAATGTATGGTTGCCATTATATTGCTGGAGAAAAGCTGAAACAGTGTTATATCTATATTTATTTATTTATTTAAAGCTATTGCCATGTTTCCCAGCATGCATCTAACTTCCTCTATTTCACGGCAGCCCATTCTGAGGAAGTAATGGTATTTAATGTGTGCACCTTGAATACCCATATACTATAATAAGTTAAGCTGCAGGCCAGCTGAAATAAATTAATTTAAAAAAAAAACAGCAACAATATTTTAACCCATTAACCCCTTCCGGACCGGCGTTTGAATACTGCGTCTTCACTTGAAGACCGCAGTATTTTTTTAAATATTTAAATTCCGTGATCGTGATTCGCTGAAAAGCGATCACGTGCACGGAATTGAGGGGGGGTGGCTGCTACTGATCGCTGGGAACACCCAGCGGTCAGTAGCAGCCGCCCCTCGCGATCCCAGCGTTCAAAGCGACGCTGGATCGCGTAAAGGCTGTGACGTACCTGGTACGCCCCGGTCTGCCGGTGACCCCTGACCCGGAAGTACCAGGTACGTCCCGGTCTTGAAAGGGTTAAGCC
>VKOC01016238.1:0-31595 GCA_009364415.1 Spea multiplicata
CCACACCGCAGCAAGTGCAACCAGGGGGGAGAAACTACCCTTACTATCAGGGACATCTGAGGCATGATTTCAGCCAGGAAGCGAACTGGCAAAAGATACTGGCACCACCACCAGCAGCAGCGTTGGAAACGAAAAAAGGTGAATGAGTGGGCAATTGACGACCCACTCACCTGTTTCACCCCAGGGCAAAGCATCCAAAGACTGTCAGTCCTAGGCGTTTGGGAGCAGACCTACAGAACTCAGACACAAGGCCCTAGCGTAAGCTAGCTACACCGGCGGAGGTAGCAGGCGTTGCTACACCGCAGCAAGTGCAACCAGGGGGGAGAAACTACCCTTTCCATTAGGGACATCTGAGGCATGATTTCAGCCAGGAAGCGAACTGGCAAAAGATACTGGCACCACCACCAGCAGCAGCGTTGGAAACGGAAAAAGGTGAATGAGTGGGCAATTGACGACCCGCTCACCTGTTTCACCCCAGGGCAAAGCATCCAAAGACTGTCAGTCCTAGGCGTTTGGGAGCGGACTTACAGAGCTCAGACACTAGGCCCTAGCGTAAATTGGCTACACCAGCGGAGGTAGCAGGCATTGCCACACCGCAGCAAGTGCAACCAGGGGGAGAAACTACCTTAAACATTAGAGAGAAAAAAATTTAACTTTCCAAGCTAAGAGCTGGGTAACCCAATTTGGGCAGATTGAATTTAAGAAAGGCAATCTGCTCCATCAGATGAGGTGCCATGCGTGAGCGCTGTGGACTATGTTTCCAGTCATAGAAAACACGCGCTCACTTTGAACAGTGGTTGGCGGACATGATAGAAGCTGCTGCGCAACCCATGAGAGTGCAGGCCACACACTCTTCTTTTCATCCCAGTAGCTAAGAGGATCAACATTAGGAGCAGAAGGAACTTCACAGAGGTAAAGTTTGACCATTTCAGCAGCACTACTCTCCTTTCTGCTGCTAGCTCTGTCAGATGGTCCAACTATACTGCCAAGTGCCTCTTCCCAAAACGCAGCTGCTCCACTCAGCTGTGTTGTGCTGCTTGTGGCACTGCTGCTGATGCTGCTGCTAGGGGTAGCAGACCACATCATCTCTTCCTCCTCCTGCACCTCACCCTCCTCGGACAGCATTCCCATTTTACGCTGCCAGTCACGCACCTTGTTGACCAATTGCTCCCGGTAGCTACTGAGAACATTGAATTTCAAAGCTAGCTTTCCCTTAATTCTTGGATCACAAAGGCACGCTAGCATCATTTCGGGACTCTCTTCCATTCGCTTGCGAAGGTGTACTTTTAGCAGATCCTTCAGCTTCCTGACTATGGCTGCTACGTCAGGATGTAGAGTGCCACCTTGAACAGCCTCACGGTTTTCAAGGAACACATCCATCTTGCTGCCTAGATGGGAGAACACTGGAATTACCTGGGCCAGACTGGCAGTGTTTGAGCTTAAATTTTCTGTGGCATCCCTGAATGGCTTAAGGACTGCCACTAGCTGGGCGATCACTGTCCAATCCTCCCTATTCAATGGAGATGTAATCCCAATATTGTGCTCTGAGGCAAGATTATGGATTGCCCTCTGCTGCTCCAAAATCCTCTCCAGCATGTCTAACGTGGAGTTCCACCGTGTACTGACATCCTGACGTAGGCAGTGTACGGGAAGACCTGACCTCTCTTGCTCTTCCCTCAAAAGTTGGCTAGCCTTAACACTATGGTGAAAGTGCCCAGCGATCTTTCTGCAGCGGGACAGAACTACTGCTGCCACATTAGTTCCTTCTGACATTGCTGCCTTCACTACAAGATGGATGATGTGGGCTGCACAGCGCACACCAACAATATGACCATCTCGCAGCGCTTTCACCATATTGGCACCTCCGTCAGTTACCACAAAACCAACTTCAACATTGGTGCCCGCCTCTGCTCCCACCCAAAGGCTAAACATTTTCCTAATCGCATGCAGAATATTTTGGGAAGTGTGCTTTTCATCCATCACTTCTGCATGGAGAAGGAATGATCGGTAGCCTGCTGCAGCAGCTTCCTTAGACACACCGGGCTGCCACCAGTGTGCTGTCAAAGAAAGAAAGGCATGCTGGGCGCTAGGTGCACTCCACAAATCTGTAGTGAAATGAACACACTGACCAGCAGCCTTGGAAAGCTCCTCTTTCACTGCTGCAACACAGGACCGATACAGCGAGGGGACAATGTTCCTGCTGAAAGTGGAACGTGACGGAACTGTGTATTGTGGAGCCACAGCCGCCATCAATTGTTTGAAAGGCTCCCCTTCAATCATGGAGAAGGATGCCCCTCCAACAGCAATGAACTGACCAATAAGTCGCGTTACTTTATTGGCCTGCTGTTTGGGCATCGTTCTCTTGGAGTGGAATGCCCCAAATTCTTCCAGGGTGGGCTGGGCATGCAGTGCTCCAACCTGCCTTGGTCTCTGGCTGCCAGCACTAGCTGCTGCTATTGGCTCAGAAGCAGCTGTTGGGGTTTTACCACTGCCTGCACTACGTTTTACTTCTGCATCTTTCCCCAATAGCACAGCGTTGTGTTGAGTGCTGAGGTGATGCTTCATGCTAGCACTGGTGAAATGGCCAGACACTTTCCCTCTGCTTATTAGCTTCCCACAGTGTTTGCACTTTCCATAGCGCCCTTCTTCCACATTTTCAAAGTGCTCCCAAATTGGGGCGCGCATAGCCTTGGGGTGTGCCTTGGGTGCTGCTTGTACTGCTCGGGGTGGATGAACAGCGGCAGAACTAGTGGTGGTGGTGGTAGTGGCACTGGTGGTACTACCAGTACTGGCCATAGTGGGACTGCTAATTGCTTGAAGTCTAGCAGATTTGGTAGGTTTTGCTGCTGCTGGTGGTGGTGATGATCGCAGCGGAGAAGGTGGAGGCTCAGGGGAAAATTGTGCACTAGTCATTTGTACACTGCTCCCTGAGGAATCTGATTCCTGGCCACTAATCTCCTCTACTTCCTCTGGCTCATAGTCTAGTTCTTCATTAGCCAGATCAAATGGAATTCCTGCTAGGCTGGAGCTAAGACTGATATCGTGACTAGTAGTAGTAGTAGTGCGAGCAGGAAGAACAGACTCTACACTTGGCCTCTCAGTCTCAGGCTCCTCTGGTACCTCGCTAGCTGGATTTCCAGTACTATGTGTAGCCATCTCTCTAACTGTCTTTACAAAAATATTGTAAGGACTTGGTGGCTTGCTAGAGGTACTAGGAGGACATGGCGTGGCGGTACCGGTGGGAACAGTAGGCGCAGCACTAGTGGTGGTAGACGCGGTAGAGGTGGGGGTGGTGGTGGTGGTGGTTTTCCCTACAAAGGAATGAGATCGCTTTGGTTTGGGACCCCTCTGAGTCTTGCTGCTAATTTGGCTCTGCTTGGTACCGTGCATGCTGCTTGTGGATGGGGAAGATGATGCTTGGGGCAAAAGGCACTTCTTTTTAGTCACTGGGCTAGTACTACTTGTGCTACCCTTTAACTTTGAACGTGCTGCTGGTGCTTTAGGCTTTCCGTAAAAAACCATAGAGCTTGTAGGCCTAGCCGCACTACTACTGCCTGCTTTTGGTGCCTTTCCTTTACTTGATAATCCTTCAAGCAATGCTTCCCCAAATGATAAGCGAGAGCTTGGCCTACTTGGCCGACTAGACTGACGCAAAGGCTGCATCTTAGAACTGGCGCTGGTGGTGGTGCTGGTGGTGGTGGTGGTAGATGGAGCTTGTCCCTCCTTAGTCCCAAAAGGAGGATCCATTTCAAATTTTGTGTTGTGTGTGTAGTGTAGTGTAGTGTTTAAAAAACTATAAAAAAATAAAAATAAAAAAAAGGAAAAACAAATTAAAGACAAAAAAATTAGAGGAAGTTCTCTTCAGTGCTACTGCTTAAAAAGTAAAACTATGCACTACTGCACTGTGCTGTTGTGTGCAATCTGCCAAAGTGCTAAAGTTATTTAAATTATTAACTCAAGATTAACTATTTAATAACTAGCAGTATTTTATTTTTAATTTGAATTTACACGGGCCTAAGAGCTTAGCCTACTACTATGCTAGCCTAAAGCTATATTTCCTTACTATAAGTCTACCTCTAGGCAGACGCTCTCAAACCCACTAAGCTAAAGTGAGGTTAAATCAGATTAAGTATATGATTTCTTAATTAATATTAAGTTATATAATATTAATAGATTAGAACTAATTTACTAATATATATTATGTATTATAGATAGAAGAATATAGATTATGAATTAGAATTTAGAATTAGAATTACTTATATTATAGATTATGAATTAGAATATTATTATTTATAATATATTATAGATTAAGATTAAAGAAGATTAGAATTATTTTAGTACTACAGCTAGTAGCTTGAAGCTTTGCTTAGTACAGCTCGTCACAGTCAATTTTTCTTGAAAAGAATTAGAAATAAAATAAAATGTCACAGCAAAACAGTTAGCTTCACTGCTTGCTGCACTCACTAGCCCAACAAGTTCACTTCACTGATGGACTGAGGTGAGCAAAACACTAAGGGTACTTTTAATAAAATTGAAATAAAATGTAAAATAAATGAGAAAATCTTTGCAAAACAGTTAACGTCACTGCTTGCTGATCAAAAAAAAACACAGCACTTATGCGGCTGCACTCACTAGCCCAACAAGTTCACTTCACTGATGGACTGAGGTGAGCAAAACAAATGAAATAAAATGAAAGATTAATTAAGAAAAATTGACTTGGTCTCTTACTGTTGCTAAAACAAAGCACAAACTATAGCGCTGCAGCACCAGTACTAATAAGATTAGCTGAACTATACGCTAGTAGTAATTAATTAATATTATTACTTTTATTTATAGCTAATTTAATTAACTATTAAGATAAGAAAGAATTAGAGAATTATTGATATTACTGATTTTAGATTAGACACTAGTAGATGTCTTGAATGTCTACAGTACACTCTACACTAGTATACTATTACTAACTATAACTGACAAATATATATATAATTTTATAATGAATTCAATTATTAATTATATTAATTAATATTACTGATTTTAAATTAGACACTAGTAGATGAATGTCTACAGTACACTCTACACTAGTATACTATAGTATATAACTATATATGACTGACAAATATATATATATATATATATTATAATGAACTATTAAATTATAGATTCTATTAAATTGTAATTTATAAATTCTATTTAATTTATTTAAGCAGGACAGGCAATAGGCACTAGTGCCAGCCCAGGGCAAGGGCACCCCAGTGCCACTGAGGCACTGGGTGCACTGTCAACTCAACAGCACTTACACTAAAGTTGATGACAAATTAAATTAAAAAAAATTAAATTAATCAAATTATTATTATTAAATATATTAATTAAGTAGCACTGAAGTGAGGATGAAGTACACAGTGAGAAATGGCAGGCTAAGGCTTACCAGTCTCACACAGAACAGAACAATCACAATCAATCTCTCTTTGTAACGCTCGGATGCAGCACAGCAGTGTTGCCAAAGCAGTCACAGCGAAAAATGAATGGATCTCTCAGGCAAGCTCTGGTCTTATAAAGGCGCCTTCAGAATTCAAAAAACAGCAGCACAGGCATTGGACGAGACCCTTAGCGTGACGTCACAAGAGTGAGCTGATTGGACAGACGAGGATCAGCTCACTCCTGTTTGAAATTTTGGCGGTTGCGCGGCAAAAACGAAGACGATCACGAAGAATCTTCGATTCTTCGTGATTGTGAGTCTTCGTCTTCGCCTACGGTTTGCCGGCACTGTATTCTGTTCTACGTTCCTTCGGAACGAACAAAAAAACGGCCTCTTCGTGCTCGTTTTCATGTTCGCCCGAAGACGAATGCACAAGTCTAATAAATAGAATGAACAGAGGAGGGGGTGTACTGAATGAGGGTGCGTTAGTGCTTGGTTTTAGATGCTGGTCTGCAGACGGTTTGGGATGTATCAGGAAAGCTATAAGAGGGGAAAGAAAGTAATGAAAAAAGGTTAGGAAAAGGGCAGGATTATGGCAGCAAGAGGACAGAGGGGATGGAGACAAAGGAATATCACAAGATAAACAGCATTAGGCCAAAATGAAACAATGTTTTTTTTATTCTTGCAAGGACCTCTCTTCAGTTGCTTTCAGATGGTGGTTTGCAGAGGGCTTATGTAGACCAGTAGGTATCTCGGATATAACATTTAACAGCAATGAAAGACAATTTCAAATAATTTTTACTATTCTTTATTCTTTCGTATGTAACTCTTCTTAATAATGGTATAGGTTGTTTTTTTTCATGGTAGACTGCTTTATCTGTTACTAGTGTAGACCAGCTTAGTATGAGTGCTGATCTGCAACGAATATGTTCATAATCTGCTGAACCGTGATGAATATGTTCATGATCTGAGCCAGGTTTTGAAATGAGGCCAAAGTATATGGAAGGGGGCCTTGTAACAGCGTTGTCCCTTGGCCCCCTTGACCTTGCTTCAGAGCTCATAGGGCATGGGGTTTCTAGTGTAGTGAATTACTGTCCTGAGATAAGGACAGATGATTGAGGACAAGGCAGAGCTGAGCAGTCAATGAATGGTAAGGTGCTAAATGGCTTAGCTACTGCTAAAAAATAAGTCAAGGTCCAAGGTAGCATAGGTGTTATTGTCTCTAATGGTTTGTTGCATGTAATTAAAGTACTTTGTATGGAAGTGGAAGCGTCACTATTTGCCTCACTGCACATGGCCCACATATTAAAAGATGGCATAGGAAGCCTTATAAGTAGATTCTGTTACATAAGGAATTATGAAATTGAATTGGTGTTATTCAGAAAAAAAATATATCACACAAAAGCACAAATCAATCTATTACAGACACTAGAGAAAAACATTAAACGATTCTCAAACTACTACTTTGGCAAAATGCCCTGCTACATGGTTTAAAAAATGAAATTCAAGAATAATATTATAGCTATTTATCTGGTTAAGGATAATATAATATATATTTTGAACACATTCGTTCCCCAGCTGTGTATTTAGTTAGTTTTCAAATAGATTCTGAAATTAACATTTGAAATACTTAATTACAAATTTCATTAAGCAATCAGCCCATGATGATGTTCACTGTTGTTGAAGGATAATTCTTAACACTTCAGATATGAATATTCATGTTTTGGAAACTAAACTCAGTTCACAGTAGTTTCACTAAAGCAGCCTATTAAGCAACCAGTGAGGATGCATTTACTTTAGCTTTAAAGTGTAGTTGGTAGATATATATATATATATATGAGCAATGTGAAGACAAATATTAGACTTGTGCACTAGGCCTAAAACCATGTAGGACAATTTTTTTCATTTCATTTTTGACTCATTTTCGGACAAGAAATTGTATTTCTTGCCCTTTTGAAACGAGCAAAATTCAGAAGGTGTATTTATTCATAAATGAAATATGTTGCCTAAAAATAAGTCTCTCTCTCAGCCTTGTCTGTGCCCCTGTGTGAATATGCAAAGGTGGCAACATTTGACATGGGGTCTCCAGGTGAACTTCTTCTTCCTTGGGTCAATTTCTTCTTTCTATGGGCAAAAAATCGCCGTTTGGCACTGCCTACCCCGGCTCACTTCCAGCGCGTAACTCTAACTCATTACCCACTAAAGGAAGTCTGCAATTAGCAGCCATACCCCCCCCACCTCCAGAAGGGGAGAGTTCCAGATAGACTACTTCCCAGAAATGCACATGACTACAACTTTGAATTCAGCATTCCCTAGGAATGAGGCAAAAATTACAGACTATACTTATATCTATAATTGTATATGTAGATTAAAAAATCATAGAAATAGTGATAATAATACATTAATCTGTAAATTGTACAATATGATTCTGCTAGATTTAGGATACAGTGCATGGGTGACAGTAATAAAAAAAAATCAATGTGATAAGTCTGCCTAGAAAGATAGCACTGTATTATAAGGTCAAGAAACACAAGTGATTCATCTATTTATATATTCCAAGAGTTGTGGGGAATATAACGGGCTACAGTTAAGGAAAAACAAAAAATATTTGATCCCATGCTGATTTTTTATGTTTGCCCACTGACAAAGATTTGATCAGTCTATAATTTTAATGGTAGGTTTATTTGAACAGTGAGAAACAGAATAACAACAAAAAATCCAGAATAACGCATAAATTCAAATAAGTTATACATTGATTTGCATTTTACTCATACTTATTGGCAAAAACCTTGTTGGCAATCACTGAGGTCAGACGTTTCTTGTAGTTTGCTACCAGGTTTGCACACATCTCAGGATGGATTTTGTCCCACTCCTCTTTGCAGAGCCTCTCCAAGTCATTAAGGTTTCAAGGCTGATGTTTGGCAACTCAAACCTTAAGCTCCATCCACAGATTTCCTATGAACTTAAGACCTTAATGCTTCTTCTTGAGCCGTGTGTTTTGGGTCATTCTTGTGCCGGAATACCCATCCAATGGCCTGGCTGAGATAAGGAGGTTCTAACCCAAGATTTGATGGTATACGGCCCCATCCATCGTCCCTTTCATGCAGTAAAGTTGTCCTTAGCAGGAAAAACACCCCCAAAGCATAAAGTTTCCACCTCCATGTTTGACAGTGGGGATGGTGTTCTTGGGGTCATAGGAAGCATTCCTCCTCCTCCACACACGGTGAGTTGAGTTGATGCCAAATAGCTCAATTTTGGTCTCATGTGAACACTTTCACCCAGTTCTCTTCTGAATCATTCAGATGTTCATTGGCAAACTTCAGAGGGGCCTGTAGATGTGCTTTCTTGAGCAGGGGGACCTTGCAGGTGCTGAGGGGTTTCAGTCCTTCATGGGGAAGTGTGTTACCAATTGATTTCTTGGTGACTATGGTCCCAGCTGCCTTGAGATTATTGACAAAAGGCTCCTTGTAGATTCCTCACCGTTCTCATGATCATTTAAACTCCACGAGGTGAGATCTTGCATGGAGCCCCAGACCGAGGGAGATTGACAGTTATTTTGTTTTTCTTCCATTTGCGAATAATCGCACCAACTGTTGTCACCTTCTCACCAAGCTGCTTGGCGATGGTCTTGTAGTTCATTCCAGCCTTGTGTAGTTCTACACTCTTGTCCCTGACATCCTTGGACAGCTCTTTGCACTTGGCCATGGTGGAGAGTTTGGGATCTGTTTGATTTTTGCTTCTGTGGACAGGTGTCTTTTATACAGGTAATAAACTGGGATTAGGAGCACTCCCTGTTAACTGTATAAAAGACACCTGTGAGCCAGACTTCTTGCTGATTGATAGGGGATCAAATACTTATATCACTGAGTAAAATGCAAATACATTTATAATTTATTTGAAATGCTTTATTCTGGATTTTTGGTTGTTATTCTGTCTCTTATTGTTCAAATAAAACTACCCCTAACATTATAGACTGATCACGTCTTTGTCAGTGGGAAAACGTACAAAATCAGCAGGGGATCACATAATTTTTTCCTTTACTGTATATTTTACTGTAGTTTTAGCTATAGAGCAAGCTGTTTCTACAGTTGTCACCCATTAGAGGGATTTGTTAGGATACCTAGGAAAATATACGTGATTAGCATATTTGACACCACAATACTCTTTGTGTAGATGGATTAAAATAATAGTTGTGAGTCCATAATGTCATAAATTAACTTAAGCCAAATGTCTAAAATAACTAAAGCTACTGTGGCATTTGAGTTTTGACTAGGAATAGACTCTCATCAATAGATTAAAAGCAATGTCTGCAATTGTTGTTCATCATTTAGTTACTTTAAAACTTTCTAAAATGTGTTTAAGGAACATATAGGTCTTCTTCCATCTTGTATGAAGCAATCAATAATCTTCACAAATATATAGCTAAAAACAAGTAAAATAGGGATGATATAAGTAGACATTTTTTTTACAAATCAGGTTTTAAGAAACGAAAAATGTATGTGCGCAATATGAAAATCTTCATATTTGATTTGTTCAGTCGCAGCAGCCGCCATTTTATCTACACTAAGAGGAGAATCTTGCTATTTTGCCTTCACATTGAGTGAGCTGATCTTCGTTTATCCAATCAGCTGACTCCTGTCACATCATGCTGATGGCTAGGTCCAATGGCTGTGCTGCATCTTTCAAAGAAAAAAAGCAGACTAGTAATGATGAAAAGAGCCTATATAAGAGCAGATCAGACAGGGGATCCGGTCATTTTACCGTGACTGCTTTATGTGATACTGCTGTGCTGCATCTGAGCATTTTAAAGAGTGAGATTCTTCTATGTGTGACTTGGTGCGCCTCAGCCTGCTATTTCTCACAGTGTCTAACGTTTTGATTTAATTAAGACCATTAATTACTTTAATTAATTTAATTAAGATGATTTAACCAGCCCACTACAAGTTGGACTGGTTAAATCATCTTAATTAAATGGGTAAATGTAAGAAAGTTTTCCAGAACAAATACTATGCAATTAACATGGCAATAAATAATCTAAGATGAGGTTAATTTTAAATGTAAGATTGCAAATGCAGATTTGTATAAAATCAGCCAAATATTCCAAACAATCTGACTAGGTAACTAACAAAAATGCATGATCCTTAATTTACTAACCTCATAAAGTTCAATTTTAAATTTCTCATGCAAACTTATCAGACATGCTGCATAATAATTGCTTTATTTTCTACAGTATAATTACATTTTCTAATCAATCTTTGTTGTTAATTCTGAATATTATATGATTTCAAATTAGTAGGTTGTTGCCAGATGCCAACAGTGTTATCTATTGTTAAGAATGAATAGTATATGAAACCTTAGCTTTAATCCGTTTTTTTTTATACTGCAAAAATAAAAAAAATACGATTCAAGTAACATAAGTAACATAAATCAATGAGTGAAGCTAGTTTTGGAAGTATACAGTTTTCTTCCTTTTGTTTATTAATACTGAAACTATTTTTAAATACCAAAGAAAATACACTGCTCATAAAATAACCTTAACAAAAAATGTCCATACACTTACATGGTTAGGTCTGGAAATATTTGGAGACTAACACGATTTTCATAATTTTTACTCTGTACGCCACCACAATGGATTTGAAATTTAAGAACTGAGATGCAATTGAAGTGCAGACTTTCAGCTTTAATTCAAGGGCAAAAATATTGTATGAAACATTTAGGAATTGCAACCAGGCCCTTACTTCACCAGCCCCTTACTGTATCTGTATTCAGTTGTTGTTTGTGTGTCTTTCTCCCTTCAGTTTTGTCTTTAGCAAGTGAAATGCATGCTTGATCAGGTTGAGACCAGGTGATTGACTCAGCCATTGCAGAATATTCCACAACTTTGCTTTAAAAAAAAACCTTGGATTGCTCTTGCAATATGTTTTGGATCATTGTCCATCTCATTCAATCAACGTTCCTGAATTAGGCTGAATCTGAGCAGGCAATATATCCCTATACACTTCAGAATTTATCCTACTGCTTCTGTCTTCTGCCACATAGACAACAGTAACCCAATACTATTGGAAGCCATGCATGCCCTCGCCATCATACTGGCTCCACTGTTTTACAGTTGGATCACAAGCCATTCCAAGCCTTCTCCCAATTTTTTTTCCCCATCATTTTGGTACAGGTGGCTCTTAGTTTGATCTGTCCAAAGAATGCTGTTCCAGAACTGGGCTGTTTTTTTTTGGCCTTTCTATTCTTGAGGCTTATGAATGATTTGCACCATGTGGCGAACCCTCTGTATTTGCTCTCGTGAAGTCGTCTCTTTGCGATATACTTGGATAATAAAATGCCTTTCTTCCTGGAGAGCATTCGTCACTTGACTGGATGTTTTAGTTACATAGTTATATAGGCGGAAAAAAGACATGCGTCCATCAAGTTCAGCCTTTCCTATATCTGTTAATTTGTTGCTGTTGATCCAAAAGAAGGCAAAAAAACCCCAGTTTGGCTCTTTCCAATTTTGCACTAACCAGTCAGATCTCTCCTTGGATCAATAAGCTGTTTCCCCATAATTAAAGATTATATCCCGAATATTATGTTTTTCCAAGTATTCATCCAGCTGCTGTTTAAACGACTGTACAGACTCCGATAAAACTCTACAGGCAGAGAATCCACATCCTTATTGTCCTAACTGTAAAAAACGCTTTCCTTTGCCTTAGACTGAATCTCCATTCTTCCAGTCTAAATGCATGATTTGGCCACTCCATGTTCCGGTTACCTCTCTGATGGATTTTCTTCTTTTTTTGCAGCCTAAGAATGGCCTTGCATTTAGAGCAATACCCCTTCTTTTATGCAACTCTGTCCCATGATATGCCTTTTAATCCCCTATATGCCAGAGTGGCATATGATTCGTACTTTGAGTTTGATAGATGACCCTAGGTTTGCATTACCGTGTACTACCTGCAATGGTTGTCACTAGCTGTTTCACGGTTTGGGCTAGGTCCCTTTGTTCTATCAAAGTAAAAGTATACAGTGATATTCTAGAGGATTCTGTGCTTTCAGTGTTGTGATGACAGTTTGTACAATGGAACTAATGGTCATGTGGCTAATTGTAAGTCCCATAGCAACGTTTCAATATATAGTATAAAAGAGTGGAGGGTGCGACAATAGGAATATAGAACAAATGTCATGATATGCCCATGATTGTGGTATGGGATTTGTTATGAGCAGGTTTCTACATACCTAACTATGTTTCTACAAAAATTATATATTTTGTCAGTCATTGCTTTAAACCTTGGTTAAATTGAATTGACAACAAATGGTATTTGTCTCCATTAAAGAAAATAAAGTTTTGTACCATAGACTAAAAATGAAATTCTTCCATAACAAAAAGAGAAGAAAAAACACTATGATTTCAGCATTGAGTAGACACCTTTATCAATGTTATCCTCAGCTGTTATTACTGACACTATAATAATTAACCGCAGAGAATGTCGAAATGTAAATTAAAGGGAAGAGTGCATTCAAAAACATCAATTAGGTTTGTTACATTATATGCTTTTGTACTGATTTGTAAATGCAGAAGGTTAGAAATAAATGTATACGTTCCAGACATTTTTAGCATGTTGATAAAACCTTTTTACAACAAAATATTCCATTCTGATTGCATAATTTGTTAACTTTGAAAACAACATCAAATCCATATTTCCATGTTTTCACAAACCGAACACATTTCCAATTAAAAAAATACTATTTCAGTTTCCTAGCAATTATCTACTGATATCATAGCTGGGTTTCTGTGCATGTATCTGTTTGTGCATGCGTATTGGGGTGGCAATTGCATCCAGGATTAAACCCAAAGTTGTCCGCGGTATTATTAATATGGGATGCAGGATAGAGGAGTCCCCTCTTTGACACTTGATTACAGTGCAAGCTCATAATATACGACACACTAACACCTTTTTCTATTAATGTGAATCCCAATAATTATTTCATGTAAGCTTGTCAGCATGATTCATGATGTACAGAAGGGTCCCACAGTCTATATATATAAATCAGTGCAGTTATTTAGAGGTTTGGTTAACCATATTGGCTATTGCTTCCAGGACACACATAGATTTTAAATGTTGTTCACAGCACAGTGTTACCTATGAACTCTGTAGAAGTCTATTTATATTGTCAGTAGGGTAGATAGTGTTGTGTGTTGAGTAGGTTTTTGTTGCTTGAAGCAGAAAAGCAGGTTAACCTACATGTCATTTTGCACGGATGTCCCTTAGTTTATGGTTTCCCAGTGTCATCTTTCCTAGCTAGACTTTGGACACTAAAAGGTAGTACTAGCTTCAGATGAAGCAAGAAGTGGTGTAAGTGAAGTCAGAGTATTATCTCAAAAAAATCTGCATTTTGCCATTTATGAAGCTTGCGTATGATCCCATTTAATCACTTTTTTGAGACAAATATGACATATATATTCATAACAAGCAAAGGGTAATAACTAATGTTATAAAGGTATTGTCAGAATACCTGTGATAAAGAGCGGGGTGCCGCTTGAAACGCGTCAGATTTGGGGTTTCTTATGCACTTATGCACTTAGGTGTGAATTATGCTTTTTAATCATTTAGTAATTTAAATAAAGCTGGAAGTTTTTTTCAAGTGCTGGATCGATCCTTTTGGTTTTTTATTGTCAGAATTTGCCTTTAATTATATATTGAACCAAGATAATACAATTATACTAGTCATCTGTTTGGTTTTCATGGTTATCTTTATTACTCATAAATCATACTAATACTTCATACTAATAAGCTTCAAATTTTCTTTATTTTTTTTTCCCATAAGACTGAATCTACAGCATAAACATGTATAAAAGAAATGTGTGAACTCTAGTTTTCATTACTTGAAGACAAGAAGGGTAACAAACTCCTGTATTCCCAGTCATAATAAAAATCCTTCTATAGCGAGACTCATAAATGGATTAAAGTTCTATTGCATTGTGTATGATTCTGTTGGGACTAAACATAAAGGTGCTAATTACTACTCATCTGGCTGCAGAAGGTTAATTAGACGTCGTAATCGTTTCTCCCAAGAACATTATAAACAATCGTGTGCGGTACACATCACAAAATGTACTTTGATTTAATTTTTACTAACTGCGAATTTGTACAAGTACCGTATTTGCTCGATTATAAGATGACCCTGATTATAAGACTGCCCAAAATTTGAATATTAATTTGGGGAAAAAAGAAAAAGCTAGAATATAAGACTACCCTATAGGAAAAAAGTTTTACTAGTAAATATGAAATTCACATGTAAACAATTTTTTTATACTATGATTGAAAAAATTGCATTTTTTGTTTTTATTTCCTTTTATTTGTGAACCTGCCCCCTAGTTATGCACATCTGATGTGCCTTATACCCCCCTATATGCCACTTTGCCCCCGAGATTTGCCTCATACAACTCTATATACTACTCTGCCCCCAGATATGCCTTATACCCCCTATATGCCACCCTGCCTCCCTGATCTGCCACTCTGCCCCCCCAGAAATACCTTATACCCCCCCATATGCCACTCTGTCCCCCCCAGACTCATCCCCAGACTTGTCCCCCATGCTCCAGACTCTCTGGTGTCTAGTAGGGGCAGGCGGGGGGCATCTGCACAATGCCCATAGACAACCTCCACTTCTACCCAGCACTTTATCTGGGGCTTCACCACTTCCACTTCTGCCGACCACTTCCACGTCTTCTTACGCATCTATTTTATCTTCTACCTATTCTTCTGTCTTCATTCTACTTGATTCTACTATGTTTTATCCGCTGACATAATCTGGCTGAAACCTCAGCCAAAATGGCAGCGTTTGCGGTGACATCCTCTCCCCGATCCTCCAATCAGAGGATGCGCTAAGGTGGACTGAGGGCAATATGGTGCCATTTACAGTAATATCCTCTCCCCTAATTGGAGAGGAACCTAATGGTCAGGGAACACATTTTTATTGCATGAAAATGAATGGGCCAAAAATGCACATGTCTAATAACAAACTAGTTCCTGAGTATAGGATGTGTCAGGTGATGCATTGGAATCAAGCCCTTGATAAACTCCTATTTATGCTACTTAGAAAAAATGGTGACCTGTGATATATGTACTTTATGTGTATTAATATATGTACTCAGAAATACTCACTATACATCGGGCCATTATTGCTCCTTGAATATCTGAACACTGAATTGAAAATATGTACATGAGTGAAAGAGTACAAACTCTTTGTGTGTGTGTCAATACTCGGCCAATGTGGAACATACTTAATATGTCAGTGTTCTTCAATTTTCCAAATCACCACGGTAAAAAACAAGTGATTTGTATGCAAAACACCTATTTAATCATTCTCATAAGTCTGAGGAAACCTCTAATCAATGTTGTTTATTTGGCTTACAGACATGGAAAAAAACAGTCTTGTTAATGTAAAAGGAAAAAAAAAAATTGAATCGAACCACCATGCTCACTAATTAAATGAATTGAAATGGCATCAGTTGTATAGAACAAGTAAATAGTGATCATTTATTTAGACAATGCAATTTCAGAAATAAATTATATTGAAACATAAATATGCTCATTCTTGAAGCTTGACAATTATATTAGTTTTGTATTAGTTTTTTTTATAAATACAATATAACTGGAATACTGTGCTATAGAAATCTTAATATGGATTTTAAACAATAAATGCACAGTAGCATTTTGTTATGCATGGTTATATGATTTACAAGTATTATTGACCAATGTTTAATGTATAAGTAATTGTTGGTCTATGAATGCATTAAAGGGACACGTCAGTTATCATATGCACTTTAATGCATGGGATAACACACATTCCTCCTTAAAATGTCCATGGCATTTGCCTCTTGACATGTCATTACACATGAAATACTTGCCTCCCATCAGCTCCGGTGCTGGTTCTGTGAGGGCTGCGGGTAAGTGTCTATTCACAGCCCAGTACAGAGCCATCAAAAGCACTTCCATTGATTCCAAGCAGCCAATCAGTGGCAAGACTTGTCAGAGTAGACACAATTAATGAGACACTTGTGTGTCACCTGTGTGGACACCAATAATGAGACACCTGTGTGTCACCTGTGTGTCACCTGTGTGGACACCAATAATGAGACACCTGTGCGGCAGGTGGAGTGCTTACCCTTAAGTACTGGTCTAAATCTGCAAATATACACAAAAAATACAGAAAGGAAAGCATGCCCCCAAAAAATGTTCAACGTCAGATTTTGGAGTGCTGCTGAAATAACCAATACTTATAGCAGAGCAAAAACAGTTTCGAAGGGTCAAAAGGCAGTACAGTCCCACTTCGTCAGCTTCATAGTAAGCAATATAGCCATATAAAATCACACTTTTAAATACCATTTGCTGGGTTGTTGTATGTATAGATATACTTCTAAAGTAAATAAAAATGAAAACATGTGACCTTGAATTAAAAAAAGGGTTTAACAAACTAGCAAGTACTGTATAAACAAAGATGGTAGACCCGGATGCCATTATGCAATAGATAGATAGATAGATAGATAGGGCTGCTAGCTGTATGTAGACCTGTATAATGCATAGGTGTTATATCATATTGCGACACACTCCTGGATAGAAGAGCCGGGTCAGGATAATGCGATTTGGTCATCGTATCTCTGTTGTATTAAGGGCGGGCATTTGTTTTGTCTATTAATATTTTCTTGAACTGTTCACCTATTATTTTCAATTATGCCATCAAAGCATATATAAAACAAATTTACACTAAAGAGGGGAAATGCACTTTGTTCAAAATGCAGTTAAAAAATGAGATTAAACCCTAATCAAAAAGAAACTTAAAACTGTAACAAAATGTAACATTGAGTTGCAACAATTATATCACTAATTGGTGTTATTTGCAACGTCTACAACGACTGCCCTATAGCATTTAGGGCTATTAGTTTAGCACAGACACTTTTAGCTATCTATCATATTGCATGTTGAGATATTAACTCAATAAATAAAGACATTGATCTCCCAGATCTGCCAGATATGTGTTTTCGTGACATAGCCGTGTCAGAGGAACTGGGAGCCATGTTTGTGGCAGTTGTATTACAGAGCTTTTAAACTTTAATGGTTGATGCAAAATTTACTTTTATACACAACATCCCATAGTATCCATACAGCTTTGTAGGCATCTATTATTCCACAGTGTTTTCTAGATTTACACGGTGTTATCACTGTCATCTAAGATCAGGTTTGGACTCTCGGTTAGTAACCCAGACTTAACAAAACGACCCAACTGCATATAATCAAAGAAAGTGAATTAAAACTAAGGAGTGTCTAGGAGAAGCTTTCCATCACACATGCAGGACACCTCTAACATTGACTGAGAACAAATACATATGTATGCCCTTAACCTTCAGGAAAACAATTTCCGTACTTAATTTCCATCTCTTAATTTGGATTTCATGATACATACATACATACATACACTCCTTATAGCCTACAATTTAGTAAAGTGGTAAATTTACATGACAAAAAGGTCCAAAGAGAGCATTTTAACACACAGCCATAATGATAAAACAATGAAAGATAAGAGGACACGTGTGTGAGCAGTCAATTATATAAGTGTCATATCTCATAAGATCGTATAAATCATATGAACCACACACTCAAATCATCATATCCTGTGACCTCCTTCAATGAAATCCTGAGCCTCCAATAAGGGGAGATCGGCGTACATATGGCCTCCATGTGTCTCCCCCTAACTGGATATCCAAGGTACACATTCAGTATACTTTGTTCGTGCAGTCATATGCTCCAATGCAGATATCCACATCCTCTAGCCCGATACTCGGCATAGATTGTCACCCGGGGATCCCCCGGGGATTTTTAAAGAGGTTAAGTCCACAGAGATGCGGCTGAGGAAAGAAGAGAGAAAAAGAATTGATGAAAATGTGAGACATGGAAGCAGAGATGCAAGACACGTAAGCAGAAGTGGTTGCAGAGAAGGTAGGGAGACACTCGGAGAGTGTGAGTGAAAATCTGCATAAATGTTGGATGAAAATGTGTAGCTTTTTTGCTTTGTTACCGTCCATTTTTGGAGATTTGTACAAATTGATGAAATAGGAAAATTTTATTTCATTTGCATGAATCCAAATGCATACGTCTACTACATATGTTTAAATATATGTATGTCTATTTGTTCCATTATACCGCAACAATATGGGCTAGCGTACTACACCCATGAGAGCAGTCCCAACTATTTTTATATCTTATGAACTGGAACACAATGTTTTACAGAATATAATCATATTCCTCATATATACAACTCAACCTTTACCTTGTATGTAAGAGTAATTCTAGTTATTTATTGTTAAACTTACTTTGCAAGTATAGTGTTTGAGGCTCCATCTATAAATAGGACTTCAAAACTTTGTTCCGTTAAAAAACAGAACACGGGTAAACAAGAATGCCCTTTAAACGCTGTTTACTTCAAAAGAAAGAAACCACAGATAGATGTATTATTAGGAATGAGGTATAATTAAATGGGTGTTTCAGGTTTATTTTGGACAGAAGCTATATGATCTAAATATATTTTTTATTATATTTCTTTCTAACATAGTGCTTGGAAAATAAGCACATAATCAGATCCAAAGGTCTAGCACGTGATGAGAGGTCTAATTGCTTCGAGCCTTTTAAATGTGCTGCAAAAGTACTTTTCTTGAAAGGTGGTAGCTACGTTGGTTTAGATACCTTCACCAGAAGTGAGTATATCAACATATCTTCACTGTTTCTAAATTGATGTCATACTAGTGATGGTTTTTCAGTAAGTGTCTTAAAAATTAAAGGGTTTAATAAAAATAGAGGTCAATTTAAAAAACTTTTACATCACTGGACATGCTGTCTCATATAGTACATCCCTATGCATCTAACTTGAGTTTACTGAATTGGTATTGTTGAGAATCCATTAGTAATGAATTCATGTCTAAGAGTAAATCTGTTTGTGGTTTGTGGATAACCTTTGTGCCTAAAGTGTTGCTTGCCTTTGGGTTTGAAGTTCTCAACATCAGCATAATTAATTCAGACTCACAAATACTGCCCCATCAAAATCCCTCTCTTTACGGGGTTAGGGTGATGGCTCACTGGATATAATTAATTGATCATAGCTATCTCTTTTCAGAACAGAATGATGCTTATGATACCATGTCTATCCATGAGAATATTTAGATGAAAAAATACAACTCACCATGATTTGGAACTGAGGTCAGTTTCAAGGTTGTTTTTGGTTGAGGACCTCCTCAAGATCAAAGTCAAAGAAACCAGGCAGCTTGTGATCTGTGGCTAGGTTTGTCCATATTGTTCTACCTCATACATCCAACTGCCCGCTGCACTGAGATCATCAGGAGGCCACCAGACTGATAGTAAGCTGCCAGGGCCACCTTACTATCTCTAATCCAGCCCAGGTCTGCATTCCCCATCTATTACTCCTATGTATGCGTATACTGTCCTCGAGTTACATATTCATGTTGTATAAATTATGATCCTGCTGGCTTAGCATACTGTTTTCATTTATTTCCTGCCTTTCACTTTTTCTTAAAGTGTGTCTACCACGTTGCATTTCTGTATAGAGATTGACGTTATAATATAGTGCCATTAATTGTGCATTTTGTGCCTTGAATTTTAATGCCACATGTATAATGCATTGTTTTACAACAAACAGTTGTCATTGGGATGACATTCTGCTTCTTACAAAGACAGCTCTTGCAGCCGTTTCCTGATTCTATGAAACAAAAACTAGTACAATTTCAAATGTAATAATTTCAGACTCAACACAAAGTTTCATTGACTATCATGGCATTCCATGAAGATGATTTGACATAATCTAAAGAGCATCAGGATTACTTTATTAAATAAGTTAAAGTAAAATGAGGCAGAACTAAGAACAGCAATTTCCATTTCATACCATTAGTTCATTTTTATACAATTAATTCATTTTGACAGCAATGCTACTTATCCATAAATGTTAACACTTTCTCTATTTCAAAATATTATTTATGAGAAAGGCATGGCTTCAGACTACAATGGCTGCTCGAACCTTGTGCTCCGCAGCGACATGGTTTACATTAGCTATTTTTTGCACCCTAGATCTATTGGCGGTAAAAATTGTCCCTGCTGATTCCTCAATGGGACCCTCAACAAATTCCAGAAAGTCTAGCATGAAAATCTCTACAGCAATGGTTTTTATCTTTAGAAAGCAATGTTCTTACATGGTGTAATGCCATTCAAAAGCCCCCAAAGCCTTCCACAAAACCTTAAAGACATGTTTAACAAAAGTCAAGCACTTATTAAAGGAGTATCCCCGTCTGGACTAACTTAAGTTACACAAGACTTCCAACAACACGTAGACTCACATACACAAGTAGCATCCATCACCACTGATTATAATCAGCAGATAACACCAGCCATCTTCACTGCACAAAATCTACATGTCTAGATGGAATAATGTAAGACTGCAAGGCTTTCCAGAAGCCGTGGGCATCATGGAGGCCCTTTCAGTAATGTTGCATCAACTTTTAGAGGACCTACAATTGGACATCCCCATAGAGCTCTGGGAACACCAAGCCCCCTTGGGACCCAACCGAGGAATGTGATCATCCGCTTTCACTATTTTTCCACCAAACAACTTATTATGACAGCTTGCAGACATCCACTGCTACTTTTCTGAGGCACAACATTACAAATGTGTTTAACATGTGCCACCATTACCTCTGTTTTATCACCTCATACACCCAGGGCTCAACCCTCTGAGCTGGAGGTTTGATCACCTAGGCCACTTTGTTTACTACACCACTGGAACTGTACAATTTATGTGTAAACATGTTACCTCTAATCAGCACATGAGGTTTCTTTCTATCTAGAGTACTATTTATGAATCTTGGTAAATTTGGTTATTTGTATGCCTGACAGTTCACAGCTCCTTTTTTATATAAAGGATAAAAATACTACCAAATTTAGACTTACCACATCAAGGTCCTCCCTTATGTTGTTATACCACAATACACATTTCCCTCCTGGCAAGTCACCACCACTCAAAGACATTTGACTAGGCAAACATCTGTAGAGCAGAGGGAAACAAATGTTTTGGTAAAATCTAATTAGCCATCCTACTTCAATCACTTCAGAAACTTGCAACTAAAAGACTTTGTTGCTAAACAAAATACATGGTTTGAGAGTACCTGCCTATTTGATTCCACCATGAAAGGAATTATTTTTAATATCTATTCCCAATTAGCTCCAGAAGGTACCTCACAGTCACTCGTCCAACAATGGTAGTAGAGCATAGAGGAGACACTAGATGTGGGAGATTTGTTTTGTTAACTTTAATGTGATAAGGAATTTACCCCATTTTTTGAAGAAAAAAAAAGTTTATTGATGTGTCTAAAATATTTTGCTGAAACCTTACATTTTTGTATACCATGAAAATGTATAAATAAAAACAAGATTTTTTTTTGTAAATTACGTTTTTATTCGGATTCATTAAAAAAAACACAGGTACAGCAGAGGAAAATAAAGTGCATCTAGAATCCGCAGTTGAGGAAGTAGAATGACCACACAAAACGCTGCGGAACAAGTACAATGGAGTCCAAAGTAATATACATTGGTGCATATAGGTATAAGCAAGGTTACATTGTATCCACAATGACAAATAAAAGTGAGTGGACCTTTGGGCTGGTGTGTTGCATCGTCATGAAAGTGAAAGATGGTGAATCCGAGTGAGTTCTTTTTTAGTTTTTTTCCAAAAATCGCAAACTAAGTGCCAAAGTGACAAACAAAAAAACTTGAAAGATGGCAAACAAAAAACTTGAAAGATGCGAAAAACAAGATTTTTTTTTTTTTAAAAGTCATTGTTATTTATATGTGCATGATTTCAATAAAAACATATAATCTGTTGCTTAAGTGAATCATTAATTTTTCATTAGTTTGTGAAATCTCTTATTCTCCAGATCTCATTCCTAATCCTTTTTACATTCTTAAATGTTAATAATTATATCATTGACATGTAAGCTTTCATTCACTCACACCTCTTCATTTATTTAAGGGAGACAGCATGTAATCTTCTTGTTCATCAAAATAATTCTCTGAATAAGCAATTATAAAACTGGTATATTATAAAACTAAGTCTACATCATTAGATAAACTAGAGGGTGAATGACACACCAAGTAGCTTTTTCCTTAAGTTCAAGGTTGGATTAAAAATAAGGCTTTCATTTTATTTAGTTTCAGACATGCTGAGAGTAAGACTGAATATAATTAAACCATGTACTTCTTGATCACAGAGACAAACTAAAGCTGCAAAGAGACCAATACACTAAAACATTAGAGGCTATAATTAGCATACTTTAGCTCCTTTCAGTAACAATCACAATTAAGGGAATAGACATAAAGCAGCCTAGGTAATATATTTAATTCTTATGGCTTTAATTTTGCAACAGCATGTAATTGCTAATTGTCTTTTTGAGCTATGAAATCGCATTGCCCCACAATACAATGACTTCATAAAAGTTTATTGGGAGAAGATATCTTTTAATACTAAATTCAAGGCAAGATTCTGCATGTGACAGAGATACGTTTAAGATTGTACCTCCTCAATTTAGGTAAATATATTTGGATGCACAGAATGATGATTGGATCTTTTTGTTCTGGTCTTGCATGGCCTGTTCAGAATTATGTGTAACCCTTATTAAGCCATTAGTAACCCCAATCTAACACATTGGTGAGGATTTAAGGACAGAGATAGAAGGGATAATTTTATATTGCCCCAATGCTTGTAAATCATCTTAAATAACATACAATTCACATGACTCAGAAGAATATTTTTATCAGGGCTAACATTCAATGGAGCTACATCTGTTTAGCACACGATTCCTCAGTTCTTCTCTCATGCTCTCTTTGAATGTCTCCCTACCACCTCTGCCAACCGCTACTGTGTCCCATCTTCTTTTCAGCAGCTCCTTCTTGTCTCGCATCTTGTTCCTCTGTCTTCTTTCTCCCAGCTATCTGCTCCTCTAACCAGGCCTCCTGGAGCGCTTCCGCAAAAGTGACATTTTGCAGAAGTACTCCAAGAAAACAGAATAATGTGAAAAAGAAATGCAGAAACCTTTGGGGGTAAGATGGCACAGACAATCTGTTTTAGTTAGCACTCACAACTGTTTGGGGACAAATGTGGCACTGTGGGACTTGTGAAGTCAGGGGCCATGGGGCAATTGTTGCACCAGGACCTTGTGGTATCTAGTCATTAAATGGTATGAACCGTATTGTTGAGCATCGTATAAATGTGTAAGGGGACATAAAGATAATGGAGAAATACAGGATGAGTATAGAGATAATGAGAAGTAATGTTAGGGAGCATGAAGATGGAGCGGTTGTGCAATATGGGGTGATAATGGTAGGGAATGGAAATGATGGTGGGGATAAATATGAACATGGTGGTTGGGGAATAATGATTGCGGTTGGGTATTGGAATGAATTAGAAGGTTGAGGGTATGATGATGAACAGTGGCAGCTCTACACTAACACAATACATACATATCCATTAACCGTTTGGCATCCCTCTCTCTCTACTGCTCCCTGCCGCCTGGGTACTGTGCATCCGGCTTGGCGAGGCTCTGGGTAACACTAAAGTAACAAAAGGAACAGAGTGTCTCTTCTATTCTGTCAGGTTATAACTAATGTCATAATCTAGACAAAACAAGGTTTTCTAAATGTATTTTATACTAATGAAAGGTTAGTTTACATTTTTTTGTACAGTAGTGAAATCATAGGTGACCTCCCAGGACCACAACATGAACAAACAGCTGACAACACAAATAAAAGACTTCAGTAGTGTTATAATTATTGTGCATAAGCCCTGTATAGATGCAGATCAACCCTATATAGCACCATACAATGCATGACAAAGTAGCTTCTTAGGAATAGGTGACGTGTATATGAATTGTAAAGGAAGTGCCTTATTTATGTCTTATTTATGCACCTTATCCTAAAACACACTGCTAAAGTATCTAAGTTGTGGTTGAATTTAGAAGGAAAAAGAGGACCTCTTAACATTTTTTCTGTATAACAAAACTATATAAAAAATAGAAGAAAAGTTGTTAAAAATAAGATGCCAAGATTTATGAAATTCTATTGACAACATTAATGGGTGTAGTGTAAGAATATTTATATATATACCGTATTATAAGACGACCCCAAATCTTCTCAGTTTCCTGTCATGTAGCTGGGGCAGCGTGTAGACTTCCGCTGCAGCTGGAAGGACCAGCTGTCCCCGGCTGTCAGAGATCAGAGTACCCCGCGCCGGTGCCGGTGCCGCAGAGTACCCCACTGCTAGCCACACCTCCTTCCGGCTGCAGCGGAAGTTGTCTACGCGAATCGCCCCAGCTACACACCGGGGACTCAGTACCGGTAAGTGGGGGGGAGAGACAGGAGGATCCAGGTCCCCTGCAGCTGCGGGGGATCTGGATCTTAGTCGTCTCATAGTGAGACCTATTTGAGGTCTGACTATAAGATGACCCCGATTATAAGACGAGGGGTATTTTTCAGAGCATTTGCTCTGAAAAAAACTCGTCTTATAATCGAGCAAATACGGTATATATAGACCCCTCTTACATTTTTGTAAATGTAAGAGGGGTGTATATCCATATGATGTCGTCATGGAGGAGTGGAAGAGGACTCCAGTGGCAACCTGTGAAGCTCTGGTGAACTCCATGTCCAAGAGGGTTAAGGCAGAGCTGGAAAATAATGGTGGCCACACAAAATATTGACACTTTGGGCCCAAATTTGGACATTTCCACTTAGGGGTGTACTCACTTTTGTTGCCATGGTTTAGACATTAATGGCTGTGTGTTGAGTTATTTTGAGGGGCCAGCACATTTACACTGTTATACAGGCTGTACACTCACTGTTTTACATTGTAGTAGAATGTCATTTCTTTAGTGTTGTCACATGAAAAGATATAATACAATATTTTACAAAAATGTTTCAAACCTAAAAAGAAAGGACTTTTTTGTAATTATTTTTTGTACAAATACATCTTAAAACAAATCCATTATTTTATCACACATCTTATTTCTATCAGGAAACTACTCATTTTTATGGTGTGAAGAACGTACTATTTTTTTTAGTTCAGCATTTTTTTTATTTTCGAGGTTGAATTATTGTAAAAGATGACATATAATCTGTTAACAGCAACCGCACTACATTAGTCTAATGGATTAAAATTATGGCTTTCTTTAGGAATAGCCTATTATATGTCAAAACCCAATGCATAACCTACTGTGAAAAGCCTTGACACTATTAGCGACAAAATGCAATGTGTGGAAGATGATTTCAAGTCCGACTTTACCTTTTCTTCTTAGTCCAGGTGTTTATAGGCTGTTTTTGTTTGCAGAATATTAATAAACTAAACAAAAGTAAAACATGTCCTCTATAAATGGATTGCCTTAACCTCACATTAGATATTAATGGTCATTTATGTAGCGAAATAGAGAATTCCTATCATCGGGCTACATAGCCCATAATTAATTAAATACTGCTAAAATGCAGCAAAAAGGCACTGAAAAAGTTTACAGAATTTACTGAAAAACTGTTGAAAAGAGGTATTATTGGAGGTGGCCTAGATAAAAAAAATTTATCTGCAAGAAACATCTTGCAAAAAAAAGCTCAATTTGAAAGAATAAAACAAAGCGTTATTGTTAAAATAAAGTATATTGTAGATTTTACAGGACAGAAAATTCAGCAACATTTAATTTCATTGTTCTCTTTCTGTATTGTATCTATTCTTCAGTAACATGGCATTGTATCTTGGTGCAATTTTCCGAAGATTGTATCTTGGCACAATTTTACCAAAATCTAGACAAACACCAAGTTCTAATATACCCTAAGACAAAGCTGCATGTATATATTCATTAATAAATAGATACACGTGCTTCAAATGTAACTATTTTGCTTAGATAGATGCTAACACTATATTATTATTATTATTATTATTATTTATTATTATTATTATCTCACCTATACCACACTCCTGTATAATGAGTTAACAGGACTTTACGAGCAGGCAACACAAAGCAATTTGGACTTACAAAAACACAAGGTCATAAGGGACCTGCTTCAAATAAGCTTACTATGTAGAAGAATGCCACATAGATCCATTCTGCAAGCAAGTCATCCTACACGATTCTATGGATGACAAGCCAAGTATAGCCATTTGCAGATCCAGGGCTTATATTTTCATAACATAGTCTTGTATTTTGCAAATAAAAAGGTAAGAAGTATGTCCATTGCCAACATATTTACCTCCAGTATGGTAGGCTAGAGAATTCCCTTTTTCAGGCATTACATATTTGGGATTATTATATATATTTTTAATATTATATATATATTATATATAACCACACACACAAAAGTGAAATAACCACTTAATTTAATTTAAAGTTCCCTGCATGGAAGCAGAGAGCTGTGAGATAAACAAAGATATCTGTTCTCTCTATTGTTTTCATTCCCATTTCCAAAGACTGTCTGAATCAATAAAATCAATTAGCAACCTACAAAAAAAGGAATAAATAGGTTAATAGGGAGAAATAATTGCGTCAACTTCCACTGGAAACATCCACGGTTACTTTGTCGTCTGATTTCAATATAACTGCATTGAAATGTATGTAACTTTTTTAAACATTAATCATTAACACCAAATCCAGATGAATCCACATGGAAAGACAGCAACAATACAACAAAATGAAACAATTCGGTATAAACGTGGGGCAACTTGCATAATTAATGCGGGAGGCATAGCATACTATAGCGTTAGAACTGAAATCATTAACACCTGACACCTTCTAGTATTGTAAGATATGGTTGACAAATGGAGAGAGAGGAAAAATTAACAACATTGTAGAATATTTAATGTGTTTAAGCGCTGTTACTGCTGGCGAACGCCCTCTGGGACATCTCTTACATGTTATCTTCGCAATAGGACCTTGGGACTCTGGGTAACGCGATCCTTTAATGGGTACAGCCCGGATAAATAATGCATAAAGCTGACAAACTGGAAAAAAAATAAATAAATATGACATTTACAATTCCGAAACATGCCAGCAGTTGTAATAAGATGCTTGCTAATCAGCTTGTTAAAGATTAAACATGCCCTGAATATGAACCAATGGAATCTAAATGTAGCTTGTACAAGTAAACAATTTCGGTGTTAGTAGCTTATTTTTAGCTGACCGTATCAACCAGGTCACGAAACGCCTGTGAATTTATCGGGTCGGCTAGAATAAGCCGGTTTCTAGCAACAGAGCGTTATAGAGTGAATGATGTCACTACTTGTTTTTCTTGTCAACTTTGTTTTGTTATACATCATGAACTAAGAACTCAAGAGCAGCTGAATAACAGCATTCACCGACCTCGTTTACATATTACAATAAGGTTTTTGTGAAATATAAAATCACAAGATATAAATAGGGAGAAATTACCATACCACAATAGTTATTTTTTTCTTTGAGGTTTGAACCCAAATACCGCAGTGTAGCTTTGATGAAACGGATTGCGTCTCGTTGTTGAATTTACTTTATTACATTATATCTCACATTACGTTACTTTTATTTGTATAGCACAGCAGGTTCCGTATCGCTGCTACAATCGAGGGCAGTAAAAATAATTAAGAAAGACAGTTTAAAATGACAACAAAATGAACACACGTTACAACATACTGATACGGAAGGAGAAGAGGGCCGTGCTCTTGCGAGCTTTGGTGGGTGAGAGGGAAGTGAGACAGTAGGAGAGGACTGCTTGGGTTGGGATCAGTTTATTGTGCCGAGGATGATATGGAGAACTCTGTATTGAGGATGACTTCTTTGGGATGCTGGTTAATTGTATTTAGTGGGAAGGTTTTACGCTTCTAGGATTTGGTGGGTTTTAGTGAGCATTTAAAATTACAGTAAAAGGAGAAAGTCTGACAGAATGAGTTAAGGAGTTCCAGAGAAGATCCATGTGCTTTCTTTTCATACTTGGAGGATATCACTGGGGGTAGTCGGGTTTTATTTGGGAATAACCATTTACTCATAAACTAAAAAGTACAGATTTATGGTAGAGAGAAGGTCTACCTCAGTCAGGCAACAAGAAATAAATATATATAGACGGAGCAAAGAACAGGGAGCAGTCTTTTTAAAGCCAATACCTAATGAACATTTTTCTCCAGGAGCTGATGTTGGGATCATAAATGATTTGTGACTCGCTCTATGTTTTTCTTTTCTTTTTTTGAATGACTGCCTCTCATTGTCTGTTTGCCCTTGGGCAGAGTATTTAATAGTTTAATGCAATGCATCAATATTAAGATGTGTATGTTTGCTAAGTTGACTGGTAAAAGCCAGAGGAGGTTAAACTTGAAGGCTACCAACTGACTAATATCGTAGCTTAAACACGGGCGGTTAAATGACAATGATTGAAATTGACTAAATGACTTGGGTTCAGGCAAGAATATATATAATCGCTGGTCTCTCTGTGGTCCTTAGGGCCAGTTTTAGATAACAGCACTAACATATAAAGTAAATACACAGCTCTCGGAAACGACCTCATTAAAATGACATTTTTAAAAAGGAAACCATCCAAAATGGTTATTTATATGTTGGTAATTTAAATTATGTATCATGATAATTACTGCTTTTGTGCAGTGTAAATTTTTGTTGAGCCACTAATAATATCTGTACTCTGGATCGAAAATACTTATTATTTAAAGCCACCATTATTAAACTTTGCTTTGTGTTGTGAAGAGTTTAATAATTAAGAAAGCTTGCAAAGAAATTGTACAAAACGAAAAGTACACACATTAAGCCACTTCAATCCTTACTTGGTAGAAGTACCGTTTGTACTAATTAACTGTACGAGTCTTTCTGGATAGATTTCTAGTAACTGCACAGTGGGGATATATTTTACATTAACCTTTGCATTAATCAAGAGAGAAAAAGAACATTAATATATATTTTAAGATATTATGTGTTGAATGTGGCTGATATCAAGACCAGGGCACCTAGAGACTCCCTCTACTTCTAATTTCCATTTCCACTAAGGTTTTTTTTTATTTTTAAATATTCTGCAAATATGTAAATTGATGCAAAATACCGGTAAGCAGTTTGACACGTGGCTGGAAGCATATACAGTGTGTGAGGAACAATTCATGGGAGTTCCAATGTGAGTTAGTACACTCTATATTCTAATGTACCCCGCCAACTAGAAGCAATCCCATAAGTATTCTAATCGGAGCTTGGGCATTACGGTGAAGAATTTTAAACATCATCGGTTATTTGTCATTTTAGGTCCACTAAAGAGCGACTACTTGTGACTCTCCTTTAGTTGAGTGTACGTAAGTACAAATTCAAGTTCACAATAGTCAATGCAAGTTGGACTTTAGAGTAAGCTGTGTGAGTCCAAACTTGTATTTCTTTGTGATCTTGCACACAATCCCACCTTAGTGAATAGATCAGGCCGGACTGGCAAATGACTGGTGGGCCCTGGAGACACGTGCTCACCTAATCTGACTTTCCAGTTGGATATCTCCAGCGGTACGCTCCATGAGCATTCAGCAGTGCATATACAGACATCGGCCCCACTTATGTCATCTCGTGGCTGTTAGCCTTAAAGTGCCAGGGCCACCAGGTCATCGCCAGTCCAGCCCTGGAATAGATCCTTAATGCTACTAATCTCTTAAGAATAAATTGCTTGTTCTAAGTGTTGATAGCTTAACTTATTTTTAAGACCACAATAATTCAACTCATATGAGCACGTTGTTGAGGAAATACAAAAAAAATACAAAATAACAGGCTGTCTTTTTATGTTATAAATGCATCCTCAGTCACTTGTAAAGTTGAGATAAAGGGATACTGATTAAGAGTCAAAAAGTTAAGTACTGTATTTTCAGCATGTCACAAACATTGTGTAAAATGCCGCTGTGAAGAGGTCATGCATGGCACGTTCGACAAATGCATGTGTCGGGCTGAAATGAACTGTACATAATAAGTCATTTCACCAATAATTTCTAAACTGCAACGTTGTTTGATAGTTCATGTAACTCAACTGCCCTCGATAATGGAAAAAATAAATCTCGGAAGAATGCATAATCAGAAAACTAAGGATTTTTATATATTTTTTGTATTATTATTATTCCTTATGTAGTTTTAACTCAGATGACACCTTAAACCATGGCTACTTATTGAAAATAATAAAATCCATCTTTCATGAACATCACTCAAGTGTTTACAAATGTGTTTCATATCATTGTATTTAATATTCATTTATTGACAATTTTGCTGGATTAGCCTAGTGTACAAAAGTCTTCTGGCAAAATGAACAAATGTTTCCATACTATGTTATTTTTGTTATTTACCATCTATATACAGATATGTAAACATGTAGTATTTCTACTAAAAACAGGGAGTACAGCATAGTATTCTACTCACATATTCTAACTCCAAAAACTAAATATGGGCCCTAAGCATAAATGCAAAAAAATAGCCTAACTCATACGTCTCACAACATTCACACAACTCGCATAACTCACACCCATCACACACAGGAACACAGCTCACTCACAGATATGTACACAGGAAAATGACAACACACTGACAGGCAATCGCACAAGAAAACAACTTACATCACTCAGATATACCATGCAGCGCTTAAATATTCCCACAACTTGCAGAGATTCCCACAACTCACAACAGATAGGACACATACAACAGGGCGACTCACAACACACATAGACTGGTACTGTCACACACATTTTACAGATACTCGCAAATACACAACTCAGCGCTCAAACGATCATCGTTCAGACACTCACACATCTCACTGGACTTATAGACAATCACACAAGGCCTTGTATTATACATTTGTATTATTTGAGACTGGCTAAGCCAGGGCCGGCCCTACAATGGGGCCGACTGGGGCAATTGCCCCAGGCGGCACTTTAGAAGGGGCGGCACTTTGCCGCCCCAAGCGGGTTTTTTTTGAACCGGAAGAGAGAGAGAGGGGCACCGAGTGGTTTTCGCTTACCCGCTCGGCGCCCCTCTCTCTCTCCTCTGCGGTGAGTCTCCCTGTTCGGTCTTGGTGCCGGCTTGTAATGCTGAGCGCCGGAAGTGGCATCAATTTCCGGC
>VKOC01016239.1:0-52066 GCA_009364415.1 Spea multiplicata
AGTGAATCTTCCGTTTATTCAGAAGGTCATGTTTCAGGTGAACCCTCTGTGATGTTACAAGGTGCCAATACGGCCAGAACACACAGATCAGACGGGCGCTCCCGTAACTTTAAAGGAGCAACAAAGGGTACTAAGAAATTACCCGTACCTGTCTATGATGCCCCTAAGGTAATTAAATTCCTTAAGGAGACTGTTGCTGAATTTTCTAAAAAAGGCACAGCTAATATCGCTGATCATTTAGAATCATTTGAAAGGGCAATGCAGTTTTTGGGAATGGATAATGATTTCCACAAGAAGCACTATGTGTCGTGGACTTTTTCAAGTCATTACAGACATTACTTTGAAGGTTTACAAAGTATGCAAACCCTATCTTGGTCTAAAATGAAATATGAGATTAAGATTGAGTTTGGACAGTATAAAACTGTCTCAGCCGCTAAGAAGGCTGTGTATAATCTGAAATGCAGACCTCACCAAAGTCCTAGAAAGTTTTTAACTGTTCTAAAGAACGCTTATTCTCTTACAGAACGTAAGCCCAGATATGATTCTCGAGAATTCCGTGATCTTTTCTTCTATGCAATGCCTTCTCCAATTCGGACAAATCTTGCTAGAGATTATGATAGCGATTGTTCATTAGACTGGCTTGTCAATGAATGCATGACGCTGTATACAGTATTGCATGCCAATGATGATTTGCCTGATAAAAAGAATCAGAAATTTCATGGACAAGAGGTGGCAGAAACCCAAGCCCATCTGGGATTAGAATCACAGAAAAAGAGAAGCTATGCTGAGGTGGTTAAATCCCCAAAACCTCAGAAACAGGAATCGGCTACAGCCTCACCTGTTGTCAGGCCTAAAACTCTTAATGTGGAATCCCAGGATAACGAAGGAAAAAGTCCTACTGCCAAAAAGAATCCACAGTGGAGAAAGGGTAATTCCCAGTGGAAGAAAAACCCTCAGGCAAGGAGGAAATTTTACAGGACTAATAGGGACAGATCCAGTCAGTCTGAGTCTGATAACTCCCAACAGCCTCAGCCAAATAACTCCAAACCTAACAGGCAGTACAGGAATGGGAAAAACAATTTTCGTCATCATGTCAATCAAATGAGTGACCAAATCAAATTGTTAACGGAGCAAATGACTAAATTAAGTCAAACTGTGGCTACAGCGACCACCAATCCTTTTTTAGGGGTAGGTCCTGCTACAATGCCAGCTCCTCCGCAATAGATCATAACGAAGTTAAAGCCGATGTGGCAATGCAGGGGTGGTTATCAGATGATATAATTCCTAACCCTGTTTTACTTCCAGATCCTCATCATCTATCAGGTGATGTTAATAATGATGGTAAAACCTATGTGGTCCCTCCACTCTTGGCTAGGGGGGACGTGTCTGTAACTTTTTCTTCTATATTGCAGCCAGACCAAATGAGTCCGCAAGCTAACTTGTCTTTAAAAGCACCTAGTTCCCAGGAACCGGCTCTGAAGGAGTTAACCGATGAGATGCCGACCGCTAGTAACAGCTTGAATGCTCAAGACATTCCTGAGAAGGAAGAACTAGTGGGTAAGAGTGCGCATACATCAGTACAGGTTGGAACTACTGCCGTGACAGGTAACGTATGGAAGACAAGTGATATGCTGACACATTCTAAGTTCTTTGTGAACTAGAAGAATATGAAGGAAGATATTATGTTTCTGTAAATGTACAGGATTCATTACCACAACCCTTCATGGGGTTAATTGACACTGGGTCACAGGCAACTATATTGTCCAATGTGTACTTTCAGAAGATAATGGACTTAGCAGCGGAAAAGCCGAAGCTAAGAGATTTTCCAAATACTCTACTGAGTGTTGGAGGTAATTCCCTTCATGTCGTAAGTTCTACCTGGTTAAAGTTTACCATAGGTAATAAGACCTTGAGACACCCGGTAATAGTGGTAAATCTCCCCTATGACCGATTGATTTTGGGTATAGATATACTCAGAAGACTTAATGTAATCATAGATTGTGTGAATGGGATTGTATGGTCACAAGCCAAAGTACCCATTCCATATGATAAGTCTCATCAGCAATCCAGGCGTAATTGCCATGTGATTGAGGAAAGGCCGGACTCAATTGAAATTCATTTTAGGAATAGTCAGTCATCTGATGTTACTGTTTTACAGGTTAATGATTTTATTTCCCCTGCAGATGATCATTCCATAAAAGTTCAACCGGAGAGGATCCGAAATGTCTCTCTGGAAGGCGATATTTTAACCATTTCTCTTCGCAGGGATTATGTGGAATCTGTGGAATCAGCAGGTCATGTTCAATTCCTTGACAAAATTGAAAGGGTTAATAACAATTTATTTTTTCCTGTTCAAGTGAATGATCTAGTTAGAAGTAAGAATGCCAAGCTAAACTTGGAGATCGAAAACAGCTATATCAGCAAAAGTCTGTTAAAGCAGATCGCTAATCCTAAAATGATCCGGTATCTTTCTCCCCAAGACAGGTGGATCCATAATCTGGACGGCGAATCGGATAGCCATAATATTATTGCAAAATGTTTGTTATCCATTTCTATCGGAAATAAGACAGCCAAACATTTGTTTCTGGTGTTGGACGAACCTCGTTACCAGATTTATGTGGGCAATGATGTCATACATCGCTTTGCTATCCATCTGGATTTGATTAATTCTAATCTTTGGACCAGGTTAAAAGGCGATCCTTGTGAATTTCAGGATGAAGATGCAGCACTGAAATCGGCACAGTTATTGCCATATGCAGTCAGTGTTCAAGTACCTGAAGATGTAACCATTCCACAAGGAAGCAGTAACTTTCTTCTACCCATACAGGTTAAGAAAGGCCAGAGATTGAGAAATCCCAATGCATTTATCTGCTTATCCAACCGGATGCAACAGCTAGGTATCATGGTAACACCTACACCAATGGTAAATATTCATGGAAACCCTATTTATGTGGTTATAAACAACATTGCACCTCATAATATTACCTTATCCAAAGGTACTGTTGTAGGTTTGGCATTGGATTCAGAATATTATACTTTTGGATTTCAAAATCATGTAATAGGTCTCATTCCTGAAGAATATCTAACAGAAGAACAAATAGTGGAACAAATGTTTAATTCTATTCCAGAAGGTTTATTCACTATACAATCTGTTTATCCTTTCAGTATAGGTGAAGGTTCGTGCAGGATCGAAGAATCCTCCATCGTCTTTGACCACCTAATTGATGAACAAGAATATCATGACCAAAAGAAAATTAATCCACCTGGAGAGGACCTAACCTCTAAACTTGAGGAATCCTTTGAAATAGGTCAACCTAAAGTTTTTCCTGGATTTCAGGAAAGGGTGGAAGAACAGATATCCATGGCTGATGCTTGCGCTAATGACAGTGAACGTCAACAGCTAAGGGAAATTCTAATGGAGTTCCAAGAGATCTTTGCCAAAGATTCTTATGATTGTGGTTTTACTAACCTTCATGTCGCTAGGATCCAGACTGATCCCGATCTACCACCCGTATGTATCAAGCAATATAGACTACCTTTAGCGTCCTATGATGCGCTACAGGATATCATTCGGAATTTAAAGGACCGTGGCATTATCCGTTCAGTGCACAGTTCGTATAATAACCCCATCCTAGGAATTCTGAAGCCTAATGGTCAATGGCGTTTGTGTGCTGATTTAAGACAGCTAAATAAACGTGTGTATATGTCTGGATGGCCTGTACCCTACATAGACCAATACTTGGTACAAATGCAAGGATCCAAAATATTTACTGCCCTAGATTGTGCCCAGGGATACTGGACTATTCCGGTACACAAGGAGGACCAATACAAGTTGGCCTTTACATTTGGAAAACAGCAGTATACTTGGACCCGGATGCCTTTTGGTTACATAAATTCTGGTCATGAATTTGCCATATTCATGCATAAAGTTATGCCTGATGCATTTGAAAGGGGAACCTTGGCCTATGTGGATGATATTTTACTCAAAAGTACTTCTTTTGATAAACATATTCTGGAGATCCGACATGTTCTTAATCAATTAAGAGAAGCAGGAGTTAAACTTTCATTACAGAAAGCCCAATGGTGTCGCACCAAAGTCAACTTCCTTGGACACGAGGTAACTTCTGAAGGGTTAAGTCCACAGAAGAAGAAAGTTGAAGCCGTTCTGAATGCCAAAACTCCTACCAATGTCAAAGAATTAAGATCATTCTTAGGAATGATTAATTATTCCCGTAAGTTTATTGATAACTATGCAGAACTAACAAAACCTCTTTTACAGCTGCTTAAGAAAGACGTAAGATGGAACTGGGGGGAAGCCCAGGACAAAGCCATAGACGAGCTGAGGAGAAAACTCACTCAGGCACCCTGCTTGGCATATCCGGAGGGAGGTAAGCCTTTCTATCTGGAAACAGGATTTACTAACTTAAGCATAAGTGCGGTTTTGTATCAAAAACAGGACAATCTGAACAAAGTCATCGCATATGCAAGCAAAACCTTGTCACCGGTTGAAGTGAAATTCAACAACTGTGAGAAAGCTTTATTGTCTACGGTATGGGCATTACAGAATTTTCGGAGCTATATCCACGGCTGAGAAGATTATTGTAGAAACTGCTCACCAACCTCTACAATATTTGCAGAGCGACAGGATACGAGACGGTAATCTTTCTAACAGTAGAATTACTGCATGGACTTTATTCTTACAGGGATGGCCGTTAGAAGTCCGTTATAATCAAAACAAGAAGAATGTAGTTGCCCAAGGACTAGCAGATATACATGATTGTGCTGCTCTTCCTCTGGATGATAACTCTACCGGAGATGATTTCCTAGAGGAACAATTACTTTCTCCTTATAAAGCTTATGACGAGGAATATTGTCGACCACTATCATGTGTATACATAGATGGTTGTTCATATCATATCACCATTGATAATGAACGGAAATTGGTTGCAGGTATTGGAATCACCTGGACAGATGATTATCCAAATATATCTGTAGGATACAGCATTGGTCCTAAAAGCAGTCAGATATGTGCCGTATATAAGACCGTTCAAATGGCAATTGAGTATGGTGTTAAAGAATTTGTTATCATAACCGATTCTAACTACGTGCGCAATAGCTTTGTCGAATATCTGCCTAGCTGGAAACGTAACCAAATGCTGAGAAGTAACAACAAACCTGTGAAGCATGGTAAGCTGTTTTGTAAAATTGATGAATTGGTAATCAAACATGGTTTGACCATTTATTGGAAGAAAACCAAAGGCCATTCTAAGATACAAAGTATCGATAAAGAAGGTAATGATTTGGCTGATTCATTAGCAAAACAGGCAGCCATCAATGGAGAACTTTTTAACATTGATGATTTTACTGGATCAATTCAGATTGAAGCCATAACTAGACAGCAAGCTAGAAATGAGGTGGACCTTAATCTTGCACAATGGAGTCAAGAATTTCCCAATGAGGATCTGATCACTAGTCAAAAGAACGATCCCGTTATTGGTCGATTTTATGAGTATATAAAAGATCCTATTGCCAATCCTATCACTGATGATGATTGTAAGGATAATGAAGACTTGCGAATCTTGATGAGATATAAAGTCCAATTCAATTTGATGGATGGATTGCTGATCAGAACATCCAAACATGGCATACAACAATGGGTAGTTCCTACCACCTTTAGAGGTTTAATGTTGCAACATGCACATGATGCACCTACTTCTGGTCATCGTGGGGATAAGATCACCTACGAAATCCTGCGTGATTATGCCTATTGGCCACATATGCTAAGAGATGTGCAAACTTATTGTCGAGGATGTTTGATTTGTCCGCAATTCCAACCTCATGCTCCAACTCATCGTGCACCACTTCAGAAACGAGGAATGTCTCTACCTTGGTCTGACATACAAATCGACTTCATTGGACCTGTAACTAGATCCTCAAGAGGTAACAAGTATATGTTAACTGTTACATGTATGTTCACCAAATGGGTAGAATGTATCCCATGCAAAGAGAACACTAGTTCTGTGTGTGCAGCATTACTAATTAATCATGTATTTTCCAGATTTGGCCTTCCTCAGAGAATCGAGTCAGATCGTGGAAGTCATTTCACAAGCGAAGTGATGACAAAAATGTGGAAAATCCTAGGTGTGAAGCGCAAGTTACATATCGCCTACCGTGCAGCTTCTAGCGGAGGGGTAGAGCGTTATAACCAGTCCATAGTAAATATACTTAAAAAGTATGTGAAAGAATCTGGCAAGGACTGGGATGTTAAATTGCCTTTGGTTCTAATGGCTATTAGAGCTACACCTAGTACCGCCACTAAGATGTCACCTTTTGAATTGATGACAGGCAGAAAGATGATTTTACCACAACATCTGCTATATCGCACATCTGATCATAATTTGATCAACGCTGCAACAACCCATCAGTATGTTGAAAATCTACGTAAACATCTTCAATATGCATTTGCTTTTGCACAAAAGAATCTAGGAAAAGCAGCAATCAGTGCTAAAACCTACTATGATCTGAAGACTACTAAGAAAGAATATGAAATCTCCGACCAAGTTTATCTGTATAACTTTGCACGAAACCAAGTGAAGGAAAAGAAGTTTCTACCTTCTTGGAAGGGTCCATATGTCATAATTGACAAGATTTCACCAGTAGCCTATAAGATCAAGATTCCTAAAGATGGTAATTTTGTTGAAAAATGGGTTCATATTAACCAATTGCGAGTTTGTCATCCTAGATCTCAGTTAAGAATTCTAGATAATGATTCTGAGATAGAAGACTGAACATCGGTGTGAAGTCAGAAGATCAAAATCTACAATGTGGTATCGTATACAACTTGAAATGTTGTTATGTTATGCGATAATGTATATCCATGTCATTAATTTCCATACCATCCAGCAACTATATCAATATCGATAGGTAGATTGGATAGCTATGTTTTAATGTCAAGTGATATTACAAGTACGTATACTCATACTATTCTTTTCTTTTTGAATATTAAGACAAGGATTCATGTTCTGAAAGATGTCCAAGAAGGATGTGGCGATCATCTGGATCGTATTACTCCTGTGTCACGAGATGCGGATGGAACCGATCGCAGAGCCTGGACCATCCTCTGGCATCATGATCCAAGAAGCTCCTGGATTCATCCTTACAGAAAAGAGGATCCTAACACAACGTGTGTTTGTCAGCTTAGACCCGAAGATCTCCATCGAAAAACAGTACAACGTTTCATCGATGCAGCTCCCTGAATTAAAGGCCTGGTACCAGATGCATCTTGAAAGAGCACAAAGACGCGTTCAAGAAATTTTGGAACAAGCCAGGAAGCCGTTTGTATCGAGCTCCATTACAATGAATCATCGAGCTAAAAGATTTCTTGTTGCTTTAATTGTTGCCTTGGTATGTACAGCCATAGGTGCCGTCGTTGCAACCGGTATGTCTGCCGCAAACTCTGTTTCTGTTCAAACTTTGGAGAACGAAATTCGAGGCTTAAAAGGAGAAATCAATGCTATTCATCGGGAAATGGAACGACAAAGAGAGTATCTCGTAGATTTAATGGTTATGGTGAATGATACCATTGTAACCACAAATATGTATTCCAAATTAATCTCTCACTCCATTAATCTGCACCAAAGTCATGAACAATTCAAACGTGAACTTTTGTTTATGCACGACCCGATAATATTCCACACAACTTCATTTTTGGACGAAGTGCAATCTGGAATGACTGATTTAACCAGAGAACACATTTTTTTATATTTTGTGTCAAAGACATCGTTCGTAAAATGATTACTAAAGTGGATAAAGAAAGTTTTCATTAATGACTTCTCTTACAGGAGCAAAAGTGTTCCAATCTGTGCATTATACCCCTGCAAGTCCCATGTCGGACAATATGATTTGAAGTCGTTAATATGCCATCTGACGTTTGTTTAGATCATTCTAAAGCAAACTAGACTTTGCTTTGTCATAATCTAAAGGGGGGATTATGTCAGATATTTTATCATAGAAAACATGTATTCCATATATTCTGTATTTTACATGAACACAAAATGGAGTCAGAGCCATTTTATTTTACTTAATCATGTAGTGATTATTTCTTTTTGTCCTTGTTCTCTCTATAATTGAGAACAAAGAAGTATTCATGTATATAGATGTTTCAGTAAGTATGATACAATTAATATCATCTTCCATGAGAAAGTTAAGGAGTAGACGCTGCATATCCTTGGGAACGTAAATTCGTATGGGGGATACATGGTAAGACTACCAAGTCCTGAGTTACTATCTAGGAGGTAAAACCTGGTGATAAGGGTGACCAAGGATAAATTCCAAACACATATGTAATGGTTTTAGGTTAATTCTTAGACCAGAGCGTCTCTCACAGGTAAAGTAAGAAATTACAATGGTGTAAATATGAGTAGAAATCCTAATTTTTATGGGTAAAACCCACTGTTATGATTGGAGAATTCCAATCAAGAGGTGGAGGCTATGATAATAAGCCCTGTTTTTAAGCTTATGTATTGAATAATTAAAAAAAAACTCACCTTGAAAAAACGAAGGGACCTTAAAAACTGACCCTGATATAGACAGACCCGGACGGGCTGATTCACAAAATAAACCGCAGAGAATTGGAATCTTAAGATCCTGACACCATATTTCACTCTTGGAGTTACTTTGAGTTCTAACCTATATACTTGTAGAAAGTGATATTCTTTCCATTCAATTTCTTGCCACTGAACCTGGATTAATTTCTACAAGGACCAGTTGGATCACAGCAACAAGTGGTGGTAAATATAATTGTTTTATTATTCTGAATAGAGATGAATTTTGTCTTCTTCATATAGAATTCCCTGTTTCTGGGAAATAGTATATTGCATTATTGTATATGGCGGCTTGTGAGACTGCAGCTTATAACCCGTGATAATAACAATAATGAAAAGGTATTTTTACCTGTAGATGAAGTTTGACATTATTTGCATCTATTAGGAACTTCACTAAATACTCTTAGACATTATTACATTATTTTAATTTGTTCTATTGGTTAAACTAATATAAGAGAGATAGTGATATTTTCGTTACTGCCCTGATTATTATCAATTTTTGGTTGCTGAGTGGAATGGAAATTAATTGTGTGTAGACTCATAAAGTACCAATTCATATTGATAACTATCGATAATATACTGTATTTCAATTGATTCATTTTGACATGTTTTAAGAACTTTGTGTTTTATATCATGCACTGTGTGACCCATATACAGATTTTATAAATTGCATTTACAATAAATATTTTTGATTGACTATCTTGGTGATCTATATCTGATTTGAATTATAATTTTCGGCGATCTGAAAGGATTTAGGATCGGAGATAAAATATAGGGTATCTCCTTAAATTAATCTTGTGGATATGGTACCACAATAATTGGTAGCGTTGTTATTTTGCGTATGTGATAAAATATTGGTTTTGCCTATTTTGTCTCATTAATATCCCTAACAACAGCCCCCGGCCCCAGGGTTACAAAGAAATACCGAGACGCAGAAACATATGGAAGCCTCTCAGCCTCTCGCGCTAATAGCCCAGGCTGACCCCTGCTTAATGCACAGATATGATTTATACAGGTTTAGGAGCTTCCTGCGGGGTAATGTCCTCATTTTATTCGGTTCATGGGGGTGTATTTGCGAGCACAGGAGCTTACACTTCAATCCCCGATGCCTGCCCTTCAAAATACAGAGTGACATCAGGGGTTAACAGACGCCAGGTTTAATGAATACATCCCACCAGTAAGGTTTTGGACATTTCTTTACGTTCCGATGTATTATGAAGCGCTCGCCCCTGTGAGCGGGCCCTGCACAATGTATAGTAAAATCAGCAGCAACGCTCAAGAATCTGTCCGCAGAAGCCGTGGGTTGTTTGACACAGCAGAGGTTTACAGGAAAGCCGAGCCCCCAATCCCATCACTCCCAGCATTATGAAGGGCCGGCCCCGGTGAGCTCTGCCAGCGCCAGCCCCGTACGATGCATAGCAGAGTCAGGGAGGTGAAAGGCTCTCCTTTCCCAGAACCTCCGGTGTCGCCTAACAATCCACAGATACCAGGAAGATTTCCTGCGCAGTCACAACGATTAAACTATGCATTATGCAGGGCCTGCGGGGCTCTCTATGCAGGAGAAGCTCGCTGGAGTCGGCCCTTCATATTCCAGAGTAATATCAGCAAGTTGAAGATCTTCCACGCCCAGCATAATGCATACACTGCCCTGTCATATGTATAAATAGCCTTCATCTATAACAGAAGGCAAAGAAGTAATGCAAGAAGTTCTACTTTACTGAGCGGGTGGTAGATAAGTGGAACAGCCTCCCGGCAGAAGTGTATTGCATTCTCTCGCTGTATTTGCCGCTACCACTTCTGCCAGGAGGCAGTTCCATTTATCTACCACCTTCTCGGTAAAGTAAAACTTCTTGCATTACGTCTGAGCCTCTAGTTGTAGATGAAGGCTATTATTTATATACATATGACGGGGGAGTGTATGTGACGTTTCTTTCTGGTCTATGAAAGCTGTCCAGCCCTCTGCTCGATATTCCTTCTGTAAATACTCAGTCGTTGGTCTCATCTTATATTCAGGAGCCGTATCCCCGTCCCCTGCATGTTTACATCCCCTCGCTGTATAACCGCTACCACTTCTGCTGGGAGGCTGTGAGAGAATGTAAATAAGTGGAACCTCAACTTAGAAATAGGGTGGTAGATAAGTGGAACAGCCTCCCAGCAGAAGGGGTAGCGGTTATACAGTGAGGGGATGTAAACATGCAGGGGACGGGGATACGGTTCCTGAATATAGGATGAGACCAACGACCGAGTGTTTACAGAAGGAATATCGAGCAGACGGCCGGACGGTTCTCAGATGAGGAAGAAACACGGAACCCCTGACGATGCATAGTCTATTGCCGTTTGTAATAACGGGTTAAATGCATAGTTTAGATCGGCTGTAAGGAGCCTCAGAATGCACATTCCGGGGTTAACCCCGAGCCGTCCGGATCTTCCCAAATCCAAAAGCCCCTCTGACACTTCTAATGCACTCCTATAGGGGCATTTAATCCCCACGGGGTCTCCGCTGCGTAACCCCAGGGGCAGCTGTAATTAAATACCCCCAACTCCTATATTATGCACTAAACGGCAGGGGTAAAAAGGTGAGGCCCCCGCACCTGTATGACAAACACTCCTCATTCTAAAAAGGGAAAAGATACTGGGTTTCTCCCAGTTTAAATAGGGTTTTATTTTTCTACCCACAGCGGGCAATGTGTATAAAGAATAATTCCCCGTGCAGCGCAGAAGTGAGCATCCATAGCAACCAATGGAATGTTCCTGCCGATTGATCCGCTTTAACCATTTGCGCCGGAATCCTTCTTTACGCACAATGGCCGCTGTTTGATAGAAAAAAAACATCCCTATTAAAAACTGGAGAAAAAAAATACAGAAATTATCGTTTCTCATGAATTTCAAACAAAACGAGTTAACCTTGTAATAAGATTTAACCCTTTGTTATCCAGCTCTATGGGCTGCTGTGTGAAGCACTGATGCGGACCCAGCGCGACGGGTAACTCGGCATTTTTGGGGTTAATTAGCTCATTATTCTCTCCCGAGCGGCAGCTGAGCGGCTTGGTTTCCAGGGCCGTATTTAAGGGGCCACAGAAACCAACCCCGGCCTTTAGGCGGTCAGTAGAGCGCCTGGACCCGGATCACACGCCGGCCTCCCGGGGAGAGATCCCGAGCGGCACCGACTCTCCGCCCGCATCACCAGCTCGCTATATACCGGATCAAATCCATTCTGACGGGTTACCGCATTTCTCTTATTACAGGGTCCGCCGACGGCGCAGATACCGGCGCGGGAGACCCCGGGAAACCGAGATACCCAGCCAGGTGAGATAACTCTTATATCTGTATGACGGGATGTATAGAATATATACAGCACACTCACACCAAAGCAGACATTACATTGCAGCATCATCACAGTTGCATTTCATTATACAGGTTCCCGGCCAGCAGTACCACTCAGCATCCTTACCAAACCCTCGGGCCCCGAGCATCCAGGTCACAGCGCAACTCGGTAACCGGTAAGACAGACTAAAGGCAATGACCCGGCGGGTAAAGGTTTGGCTGCTTACTCCTTAGCCGCGTTTATCGATACATAAAGCTCCCGACTCCGACCTTCTGAAGGAAACGGAACCAAAACCGCTTCAAACTCGATTAAGTTCTGTGAAATCAGTGTCAAAAAACCAACACTGCCTCTGCGTTTCTCATAAATACAGAGTAAAGTAACGGCTGCAGCACGCAGGTCAATTAATCCACCGCCCGGCAGGGTGGGGTCCACCGGATCAATTAATCAATTACCGTAGGGTGGGTCCACTAGACACCTGCGCCGTAATTCGGGTCCGGTAAGATGAAACTCCCCGTAAAACAGAATTCGCTTTTAAAACACTTTCTGCCTTAAAAATAAGTTGGTTCCAAGTTTATTTCCCGGACCGACCCATCTGCACCCGTAAGGGGGACGCTCCCCTTTATATCCGATACTCTCCCCCCTCTGTAGGATTAGTGTTACCGATAACCCAAGCAGACGAGCACCCACAACACAAACACGTTTATTACCGGATTCCGACCCCTCGTGTACCCCAATATCTTACCACTTGTGTGCATTTTAGGATGTACTCCAGGCCACAGCTGATGTCTTGGCCTGACTCTGCAGTGGGTTGGTGAGGGAAGCCAGAGAAGTCTCTCCCTCAGAACTATCCGTGTCTTCAACCAGCAACTGGCGCTCTTACCCATGAGCTCGTGTTGTCCAGCTGAGGAGCATGCAGCGAGCCCCAGGCGGGGTAGGTGCCGACTTTGTGCCCTGGGACATTACAGGAGCCTGCAGACACACTACCACTCTCTACCACAGCCAAGTTCTCTCTGCAAATAACCCGGTCTGCCTTGCCTTTCCCCAGCCAATCAAATCTTCGCTTTAGCAGCTAAGTAACTCCGCCCACTGGGTTCCTGCCTTCCGCACCGGGCTCAAGTTATCAAGTAAGGATGCGCTCTGTTTTGCGTCAGTGTTTCGGTTTTGTGAGCGCAGTCCGCGCGTTTCCTGCACTGATTCTAGCGCGTAATATGGGGGGGGGGGAATACATAGAAAAATGCTAAAAAGTCGGCAGATACGGAGTAAAAATACATGTTTGCGTAGATGTGGGTGGAACAGAGAAAACTGTACTGGCTTTCTTGCGCTCTTATTGGTTGCTCTGCCTGTCAAAGTTGGTGATTGACATATTTCTAAGCTCCTGTCATTTAAACGAAGGAACGCCCCTAACTGGGTGGTTTCATAGTTATGGGCCGCCCATAAAGGGGCGGTGATATTATGTCACGTGTTGTTCCAACCAATGGTATTTGTCAAATGTTATGATGTCTTGCACGGGTTCACCCACTAATTATCATGTCTCTGCCCCTTTTACGCAGGTGCCTGATTTGGGCGGTACAAAGTGATTATGCAAATGTTGATTGTCGACTTACATAAGTATGAATAATTTTTTAAATTTTTTTTAGGTGGCTATTTCCGTTGGTGTCGTCATTCCCTGGGGGAGGAGCTGGCGGAAAGAAGTTTTATTACTTGACTCTTACCTTAGTAGGCTGTCATCTTCCTCTGGCTGGATTCGAACTCTGGTCCTCAGCGTTGCTGGTCCTGCGTTGTACATGGTGCGCCACTTTTGAATTTGAGTTGTGCTGGAAAAAAAAATAAAATTTGTCCTTTAATCCGATGTTCATCTGATCCCATTCACATGGCTTCATAGCCTTTAATAGCGACCGTTTCAGATCGGAAAAAGTCATCTCTTTAATAATAAATAGTTCTGTGTAAGAGTAGATCAAATAAATTAGCACATGAATATGTTGCTTTCTAGTTAGAAATCGGGTATTTTTTTTTTTAACTCTTATGTAACAAACACTTTTTATTACGGGGGACTGCAGGACCTCATCTCGCTGCTGCTTCTGAATGAGCCAAGGGAATTCCGCTGGGACAAGTATGATTAACCGGATTAAGGCGCCACTCCATTCCTGGCTGCAGTTATTACGGAATGTCTACGCGGTCTCTCACCGCGTTAATAAAACGGACAGGGGGATATAATGATGGGCGGCTGTTTTCATTTTAGTAAGACGAGTGAGCGGTTCATTGATTCATTATTAGATTATCTGGTTTGTTGCGCAGCCCGCAGGCCTGAGGTCGGGATCGAACCCACAAACCTCTCATTAGCGGCGCGGTTCCCTACAGACTGCACCACAAGGTTATTTAGTTGAGGCCGGTGGACTTGGCTTCTCTGTTATGTGTTGGTTCTCGGCTGGTATGATTCATGTATCATGTTGTAACCCACCAGAGACAATTCTTCATGAGCGAGTTGTTAAAATAATTGTGTATTTTTTAAAATAATCAGGTATTAAGAATATAATACTTCTCTCTCTGACCTCCAGGTGGCTCATTGACTGACAGAGCACAACAGTCCCTGAGATCTTCTGCTAAGATGCCCACCGGAGCGAAAGGAACCAAGAGAATCTCCCCATTGTGGATGCGATTCATGTGCCCGAGTGATGAACGTCTCCCGAAATGCCCCATTTCTAGTGGGAATCCCTCTGTCACCTTATGTGTTTTTCTAAGAGTTTAGATGCCTGAAATATCTCAATTATGATGCGTTTATAATCGTATGTAAATAAAAAATGTAATTTATCATCAAAATGTGTTTATTAGGGCTGCAACTATTTTCAGAATAGATTTTAATCGGATATAAAAATAAGTTTCATTTTCATTTAGTTAAAATTCAATAAACAGTGAAAAAAAACAGCAGAATAAAACTGCTAAAAATGCAATTTCTTGTTTTATTTCCGCCCCGTTAACACATTTGAGCTCGCGAGGCTGCATCCGCCTCCCACATATGCCTATAACCCCCAGATAGCCCATAGTGCCCTCATAGATTAACAGACTCGTTCACAGCACACTGACACCATACTTTTACAAATAAGTACTGGGTTAATCTTCACTCCCCCCAGGATTTCGTTAACTGCACCTTACGTTAAACTTATTAATTAAATTAATGCTAGCCTCAGCATTAAAATAACCCTAAAGACCCCATTAACCAAAATTGCCCCTAAATTAACCACCTCCTCTAATACTACTTTTATACGTATTGTTAGATGAGTTGCTGAGCAGTGTGGACGCTATAAGGAATGACTGCTATAAGTGACATGTCAGATTAGAAAACGAGGGCTATTTTTCAAAGCATTTATAATTGATCGCTTATCAATTTTATCAATTTGTTGTTGCAGCCCTAGTGTTCATTTTGAATTTCTTGTGTAAACCGCAGGTCTTCAGTGAAACATTGGGTGGGTTGGTGATGCTCGGCTAGTCTTCCAACCTGGATCACATAAAATATTTATTCACAGCAGTTTTTACAGACATGATGTTTTATTAAAGAAACACATGTTGAATTTCTCGGATCTTCCAGGGACCGTAAAATTCTTTGGGGGGGAGTTGCACTTACGAGTTTGGACAAGTTGAGTCACTGTTGATTGGCTGTGAAGGAGGAGATAAATTCACTGTAGTGGTAATATATATATACGGTAATATAACGCTTTGACCCCACAGCTTCCCATACAGTCCATCCTCCATATGACCGCAGAAATAAAAACAACCCCAATACCGGCTTAGAGGGAAAGCCCAGGACTCCAGTTACATCCGTATTTTCTTTTAAAACCTGGCTTCCGCAAAGTGACAGCAACGCTCAGACAGCTGGGTATAACTGGGAAGCCGTGGGAGCGAGTCTTAAAAAGCAGGCACATTGTGGGCGATGCGTCTATTTGTAACGCATTTTTACTTTCGTCCGTGACAATGAACATAAAATAAGTCATAAATACCCTTATAGAGCCTATGAGCCGGTGTATCCACGCTGCAGACACTAGGGGTGACAAGTATCAGTGGGGCATAATCATGCGGGAAATTGCAAATACAAGACCCTTTCATTCCCGCAATAATCAGCAAATGTGTGGCAGGATGGGGGGCCCTTCCCTCCTCACCCAAACCTCCATTTCCAACATCCAGGTGTGACGGGACCGACCTTACCCCGACTGGGTACTCCCGCCTTACGCTGCTTCCTCCTGCCGGGACACCAACAAGTAACCCCTTCAGCGCCGGGCAGAACCAGCGTTGTAGATAGAAGGAGGGACGTCGCTGCACCGAAGCCGCATTCGCACTGTGGCTATCCGAAGCTTAGCTACACAGTGTGGCTATAACCCACCCCAAACATCAGGCAACACTCATGTTGAGGTGAAAGCAGGACTCATTTATTAAAGCCAAATACAGAGATATATATACACAGAAGTAGAAAAGGGGCAATACAAATATCACATGATCTAATTACCATGGCAGGAAGGAAGTAATTAGATCAAATCCTGCAACACAATATCCGGGGGAAGGACAGGATGTCACAAGACATAAATAATGACATTAACTGGGGACGTAGACGTGGAATGACGATAGACATATAATTGGCTTAAGACAGACAATGGCCAGGACACAGGGATAACAGGAGCTCACAGGATTAACAGCTACCTGTTATGTAATTGATAATTAGGTATGCAGCAGTGACACCTAGTCATACCTACAGGGGGTCTTAAGACAAGGGCTAACACACTATAACAGGGGAAACACTTCACACCTATACAATTAACAATGCAAAGACAATCAGCCTTCTTCCTACCACAGGATGTCCAGCTGACGTTACAGTTTTAAGACACTGAGTGCTAAAACATGGGGAACATCAGCAGACTGAACCCCTGTATTTACACACAGAAGTCTCTACAAGGCCTGGGCCCATAGTCGATAGGGAGGAGGCTGGCTCTCAGGCCTCTCCAGGGGCCCCAGTGATGGAGGGTTCTGTCACACATCTCCCCCTTCCAAATAGGACTGACACAGGAGGAAATCCCAAACGGGTTGACTCCGTAGTCAGTTAGTTCACTTAGCCCATCAATGCCCTCCCGAAACTGGTGCCCCAAATAATCTGCCCCTCCAAGAGCAGTACTCCCCCGCCCCACCTCTGACTCTCCAGAAAAATACAACTGCCGCTGTAGAGAAGTGCCAACAGCACCTTCTCTCTGGAATCTTCCCAGTCGCTGGGGAGTGATGATGCCTGCATCTTCTCCCTGGTGCTCCTGTTGCCGCTGTGGCGATGGGTTGGCAGTGCCATCTCCCAGGTCATCTGTCTGCCGCTGGGGAGGAGGGACGACACCCTCGGCTCCCTGAACTGGGATCTGCGGCTGGGAAGAGAGGACAGGTTCCTCCACTTCCGAATCTGTGAGCTGCTGCTGGGAAGACTGGCCAGCTGCGCCATCTCCTGTGCGCTCACTTGGCCACTGGGGAGGGATGCCGTCTCCACCCCTTCCTTGATGCTCCTTCTGCCGCTGGGAACATGGGCCGGCTGCGCCGTCTCCCGGATCATCCATCAGCCGCTGGGGAGGAGGGACGACACCCTCAGCTCCCTCAATTGGGATCTGCCTCTGGGGAGATGAGCCGGCTGCGCCGTCTTCCAGGTCATCTGTCAGCCGCTGGGGAGGAGGGATGACACTGCCAGCTTCCAGAGTTGTGAGGTGCCGATGGGGAGACTGGCCGGCTGCGCCATCTCCTGGACACTCACCCACCCGCTGAGGAGTGATGCCACCTGCATCCCCTCCCTGGTTCTCCATCTGCCGCTGGGGAGATGAGCCGACTGCGCTGTCTCCTGGGTCATCCAACAGCCGCTGGGGAGGAGGGACGGTACCCTCCACTCCCAAGTCATCCTTCAGCCGCTGGGGAGGAGGGACGACACCCTCAGCTCCCTCAGCTGGGATCTGCCGCTGGGGAGGGAGAACAAGTTCCTCCGCTCCCAGAGTTGTGAGCTGCCGCTGGGAAGACTGGCCAACTGCGCAATCTCTTAGACACTCACCCACCCGCTGGGGAGTGATGCCGCCTGCATCCCCTCCCTGGTGCTCCATCTGCCGCTGGGGAGATGAGCCGGCTGCGCAGTCTCCCGGGTCTTCCAGCAGCCGCTGGGGAGATGGGCCGGCTGCCGCATATCCCTGGATTCCTGTTGCAGGTACGGGGAAGAGGCCAGGGGCTCTCCACCCTGTTGTCAGCGCTTCAGCTGGGGGGTATGGATCCGGGCGAACTACCCAGCACTCGGAGGACCCCGGTGTGAAGACCGCAGTCTCATCTACCCATCCTGGGTTAACATCCTCGGATGAACAATCAACAAAATCCATAGACACTGGGGCATACTGCTGAACATGGTCGAACAAATCTTGATATGCCTGTTCCAGTTCCCATTCTTGTGTGACCAAATAATCCAGGTCAGCCCACAGCTCAGGCACAAATGGGATAGCCTCTGCCCTGCGCTCCTGGATGTCTTCCCACCGCTGCCACCAATGTGACGGGACCGACCTTACCCCGACTGGGTACTCCCGCCTAACGTTGCTTCCTCCTGCCGGGACACCAACAAGTAACCCCTTCAGCGCCGGGCAGAACCAGCGTTGTAGATAGAAGGAGGGACGTCGCTGCACCGAAGCCGCATTGGCACTGTGGCTATCCGAAGCTTAGCTACACAGCGTGGCTATAACCCACCCCAAACATCAGGCAACACTCATGTTGAGGTGAAAGCAGGACTCCTTTATTAAAGCCAAATACAGAGGTATATATACACAGAAGTAGAAAAGGGGCAATACAAATATCACATGATCTAATTACCATGGCAGGAAGGAAGTAATTAGATCAAATCCTGCAACACAATATCCGGGGGAAGGACAGGATGTCACGAGACATAAATAATTACATTAACTGGGGACGTAGACGTGGAATGATGATAGACATATAATTGGCTTGAGACAGACAATGGCCAGGATACAGGGATAACAGGAGCTCACAGGATTAACAGCTACCTGTTATGTAATTGATAATTAGGTATGCAGCAGTGACACCTAGTCATACCTACAGGGGGTCTTAAGACAAGGGCTAACACACTATAACAGGGGAAACACTTCACACCTATACAATTAACAATGCAAAGACAATCAGCCTTCTTCCTACCACAGGATGTCCAGCTGACGTTACAGTTTTAAGACACTGAGTGCTAAAACATGGGGAACATCAGCAGACTGAACCCCTGTATTTACACACAGAAGTCTCTACAAGGCCTGGGCCCATAGTCGATAGGGAGGAGGCTGGCTCTCAGGCCTCTCCAGGGGCCCCAGTGATGGAGGGTTCTGTCACAATACTCTCAAAACAACATATTGTACAAGGCATATGGGAGTGGACAGTGGGTGGACACTGATTTAATTATCCGCCTTAATGGCACCCAGGGGGTTTAGGGTTAAGAAGGGATAGATGAGCATTTTTCTTAATATTTTTTCTACTTTATCCCCTTCAATGTGGCCACATTTTTCCTCACATTTTTTCCCCACCGTAATTTTATTACCCATTGGCCTGCATGGGATCAGGAGAAGGGGGCAGTCCTCTACTCCCCTTGCCACATTAATATTGGATATTGGGCATGATTTGTATGAAGCCATGGTAACAAGGCCAGACATTCCACAAAATCGCCAAAGCTCTGATTTTTTGCTCAGACTTCACTCCCTCACGCTATCACTCTGTCATTCTCGTTCACTCTCACACTCTCTCTCTTTTATCTTCTCTCTTTTATCTTCGTCTGTAACTCCGCGAACATAATCTGGCGCTAACTTCTACCAAAATAAATCCAGATTACAGTCAACAAAGTGTTCTGAAATACCACACATGTTGTAGAAAACAATTTATAATATTCCTGTTGTGTTCCCTCAACTGTATTTATCATTTTCTAGATCTTAATCCTACATACTGGTATCCACAGAGACACACATCAGATATTGATGACATTCTTGGAATTACAAAATAAAGTGTCTTTAATTTTATATGATGCATTGTCATTACTGGATTTGAAAGTATATGTTTTTCTTGAATTTTAATTTACAGGTGTGGCAAGGTAAACATTCGCTGCATCTGTTGAATGCATTCTTCATATTGAATTTTTAAACATTTTTATTCTCATTCTTTTCATAGTTCTAGAATACAGTTCATCTTAAACCACAGGCATTTCTGAACGTAACCAAGTTTGCCTGACAATTTTTTAAATGGGATTGTCTTTTTGGTGCCGATTCTTCTCCTTGTATTGTAATAAAATGTCTCTATTTACATCTCAATGTTTTTAAACAATTGTGAATAATGAATGTTGCTATCTACATCAAAGTATCTTTTAGCTTTAATCAAATTATGTTCAGCACCTAAAACAAATTGAGCTGGTGAGCAGCTCTGAGAAACCTAAACCCCATCCTCCCTCCCACCTAACATGTAAAGCAGGTGAAAGAACAAACGAAACCCCCCTTCCCCACCGTACGTGAAGCAAAGGAGTAGCTGGGCCAAATGAAAACCCCCTTCCCTCCCACACATGAAGCAAATGAGTAGTTCAACCAAACAAACCCCCTTCCACTCGCGAAGCAAACCATTAGCTTGACCAAACAAAACTCTCCTCCAAACGTGAAGCAAAGTAGGTCTGTGAAGCATCTCCATAAAAACAAACGATCTCTCTCTCACTCTCCACCATCCCAGCACATTAAAACTGGCAGAACTGCTGCACAACTATGACTGAGCGAACCCCTCTCCCACCCTGTACAACTGCTGCTCACCGAGCAATAGGGAAGGAAAGTGCTACTGGAACTGAAGACAGGGGAGGGAGTAGGGACTAGCTAAGGAGCAGTGAAGCATACAACTCTTCATTGACAGGATGCCCCTGGGAGAGACTGAACACCCTGCAAGGTCTAAAGAGACGCTCGGTAACCAAACTCCCACAAACTTAACATCCTCAAGAATGCAAATGTAACGCCCTATGAGAGGTAAATATCCCCTAAGACCCCTCCCACAAATACAGACTGTACAGGCTGTAAACAGCCTTTACATATATATATATTTTTTTTCTTAGCACCATTGACCTTGTGTCTTTACAGTATGCATTGCATCCTTAAATAGCCTTTTTAATAGGTATTACAGGAAAGCACCTTTCGTCCCACAGGAGAAAGGTTTACTTTAAGAGAAAGAGAGAGGCAAAGATAGCATGTCCACCAAGGCCTTCTCGTCCAACATCAGTGCTCTACTGGATGAATGGGCAAAAATTCCCAAAGAGACACTCAAGAATCATAGGAGAAGCCATCCCAGAAGAGTAGAAGTTGTTATAGCTGCAAAGAGGTGACCGGCCTTATATTAATGTATTTAGAGTGCAATGTCATCAAAGTCCCTGTTTGTGTAATACGTTTGACAATTTAGTGTATATCTGGGAAGCACTTTCATATACATTATACATTTTGCGAAATCTATTTTTGTACTAAAATAGAGGTATTTGTAGAATTGATATGGATTCTAGTAATCTGTGTAAGTAGGAAAAATAAATATTACAGGATAAAGGATCAATACTTAGTAAGTGTCAGATTATATAATAGTAATATTGATTATACTTTTCATTTACTCTATATTTAGTCAATAGTGGTAAGCTCGTTATCATTGCAATATAGTACATATAATTGTGGTATAGTTGTAATTGAGCCAAGATAGCAAAACATAATTCAACATGTGTTCAAATGCTATTGCATTTTACATTTACATAAGTAAATCAAAGCATTAAAAAGCATTGACACAATAAGTTACAGCAGTTTAAATTACATATGCAAATATGATGACCTGATAAAGCTACATTATGACTGATATAGTTTCCAAAAGTTGCAACAGTAGAGATTGCTAAAACTGAAAACAAAACATTCAACACAGCACAAAAACATTCTAAACACTAAAATACTGTTTTCTCTTTGTTTTCATCAAGATGATACAACTACCATATTTTTGGTGAAATGTAATCATTATACAATTAGGTAATCATGCCTTTTCTTAATTGACAATAATATGCCATTTACAACACAATAGTACATTTTTCAAATCTTGATATTTTTCATGATGTCATACTCATGGATTTATAAGACTTGCATTTGCAGTGCTTAACTGTCTAAATCTCTTTTTTTTATGAAACACTAATCTTGTGCGTTGTTAATCTCAAAATTACCTTCTTACCTTGACAACTGACTGCTTTGACAGTTGGCTGTAATCCTTGTGGTCGACATTAGTAATTTATTTCATGCTGATACAAATTATACAATATAAAAGCATGATTAGATATAATTTGAATGTTTAGTAATGCTTTTGTGGTGGCTTAAACCTGAAATTGTTGGTCTACAGAGCACACAGCTGTAGAGACAAGAAAAGAGCGGTTGATAGACGGAGATAGACAAGTACGATAGATGAATCGTGTTAAAAAAAAATGATAGATGGATAGATAGATACTGATAGAGTATACCCAAACATTTCTTTTAATTAAAGCACAACTGAATAGTAATCTCTAGATGACAAACTTCATTTCTATGTTACGCCATGGTTTGTGCATGATAGGTTTTGCTGTGTCTTTCATATCTACATCTGCAAAATTCAACTATTTGCTGTCATCTATGTTACCAATTAATATATATCTGTTGCAGTTCAGTAGTTCAAGCAAACACTGAACTGAAGAAAGAAAAGCATCTGCTAGCCAGGTGTTGCCATGGTATCTAAGATAGCTACAAAATATTGTGCTGTTGACAACTCATGTTTCCAAACATGAATTTACTTTGTGAAATATTCATTTGGTACGTTAGTAATAAATTGACTGTCAAAAAGAAAAACTAATAGAACAGTTGATTTGCTAGAATAGCCTTCTAGGCTATAGCACCTTTACAGCTTTGGGGAAGAATAATATGACAATCTTTACAATAATCTTTTTTTGTTCAGGTCTCTTTTACATGTCTAATTCAATAAATCGTAGTTTATTATATATACCGTATTTGCTCGATTGTAAGACGACCCCCCAAAATCTGAATATTTATTTAGGAAAAAAAGAAAAAGCCTGAATATCAGACGACCCTATAGGAAAAAAGTTTCACCAGTAAATGTTAATTCATGTAAAACTATGTAAACTATTTTTTTTTTAATAAAAGCTATGATTGAGAAAAATATTTTGTTTTTATTTTTCCTTTTTACTTTCCAACCTGCCCTTCAGTTATGCCATCTGCCCCCAGACCTTGCGCACTCTGCCCCAGAAATTCTTATACCCCCTATATACTGTGCCCCATGAAATGCTTTTAACTGCTAAATGGCACTGTGCCCCATGATATGCCTTTTAACCCTCTATATGCCACTGTGCCCCAGGATATGCATTTTGACCCCCTATGTGCCACTCTGCCTCCAGAAATGCCTTATACCCCCTATATGCCACTCTGGCATGTAGGGGGTTAAAAGGCATATTATGGGGCAGAGTGGCATATATGGAGGTGTAAGGCATTTCAGGAGGCAGAGTGGCATATAGAGAGTTAAAAGGCATATCTGGAGGCAGAGTGGCATTAAGGGGGTTAAAAAAGGATATCATAGAGCATTCTGCCTACAGAAATGCTTAATGCCCCCCATTTAACACTCCCCCCGCAAAACTTACCAGTGCTTCTGACTCCCGGTGTGTTGTTCGGACAGCAGGTAGACGTCTACGCGATTCGCGTAGGAAACTTCCGCTGCAGCTGGATGGAGGTGCGGTTAGCAGTGGGGGTTGTCTGCGTCCATCGAGCAGATCTTCCCCGGCTGCCAGAGAGAATTCCCGCACCGATGCGGGGATCTCTGACACCGGTGCGGGGGAACCCTGATCTCTGACAGCCGGGGACGGTCTTCGCGATGGACGCAGACAACCCTTGCTGCTAACCCCACCTCCTTCCGGCTGCAGTGGAAGTTGTCTACGTGAATCGCGTAAACATCTACATGCTGCCCTGGCTGCACACCGGGGAGTCACAAGCACCGGTAAGTTTGGGGGAGTGTTAATGGGGGGCATAAGACAGGAGGATGCAGGTCCCCTGCAGCTCTGCGGGGGATCTGGATCTTAGTCTCATAGTCAGACCTATTTGAGGTCTGATTATAAGACAACCCTGATTATAAGACGAGGGGTATTTTTCAGAGCATTTGCCCTGGAGCAAATTCGGTATATATATATATATATATATATATATATATATAGGGGTAGTAGAAGTATTATTAAACACTCATCTACACACACCAGACAAGCCAGAAGGCTTGTTTTTCCCTCAGAAATCTCATGGTGCTTTCACAACCACAAGGGATTCTGGGTAGGACATGCAAACAAGGTTAACAATTATCACCTTTGCCTATATATCCACTTTATACATGGATTCCTTGAAAGTAATTGCCCGCTGTACAAGACAGCCTTTAGACAAAACTCAGGAAGAGGTACAATAGCCAGATCACCACTATATATATATATAATATATATATATATATACATACAGTGTCTTGCAAAAGTATTGGCATTTTTCCTATTTTGTCGCACTACAACTAGGAATTAAAATGGATTTTTATTTGGATTTTGGATTTCATGTAATGAGTATACCCAAAATAGTTCAAATTGGTGAAGCGAGATGAAGAAAATAACTTTAAAAAAGATCTGCTGCAGGGACAAGGTTCAGGAAAACATCCCAGGGAGCACCATTAAATTCATTATCAAGAAATGGAAAGAATATAGCAGCACAATAAACCTGCTAAGAGAGGGCCCCCCTACCATACTCATGGACCAGGTAAGGAGGGCATTAATCAGAGAGGCAACAAAGAGACGAAAGATAACTGATGGTGCTGAAAAGCTACACAGCGGAGATTGGAATATCTGGCTATGGGACTACTTTAAACCCACGGGGCTTGGCTTTACAGAAGTTGCAGCCAGAAAAAGAAATTGTTTTTTAATTGTTTAAAGAAAAAATAAGCAAAAATGTTTGCTGTTCGCCTAAAGGCATGTGGGAGACTCCCTAAGCATATGGAAGAATGTACTCTGGTCAGATGAGACTAAAATTGTGGTTTTTGGCCATCAAGGAAAATGCTATGTCTAGCGCAAACCCAAAAGCTCTTACTCTCACCCCGAGAACACCTTCCCCACAATGAAGCATGTTGGTGGCAGCATCATACTGTTGGAATATTTTTCTTCTGCAGGGACTGGGGAACTGGTCAGGAGGGAAGGAATGATGGGTGGTACTAAACACAGGGAAATTTGGAAACCTGTTTCAGTCTTCCAGCAATTTGAGACTTGGACGGAGGTTCGCCTCCCAGCAGGATGATGACCCAAGCATACTGCTAAAGCAACACTTATGTGGTTTAAGGGGAAACATTTAAATGTCAAAGCCCAGACCTCAATCCTATTGAGAATCTGCGGTATGACTAAAAGATTGCTATACACCAGCGGAACATCCAACTTGAAGGAGCTGGAGTAGTTTTTCCTTGAAGAATGGGCAAAAATCCCAGTGGCTAGATGTCCCAATCTTATAGAGACGTACACCAACAGGCTTGCAGCTGTAATTGCTGTAAAATGTTGTTCTAAAAAGTATTGACCTTGGGGGGTCTTGAAAAAGGAAGATTGAGTGACCATCTAGAAGCCATATCCCCACCTCACAGGCTCATCTCATGATGCCCTCTTTGAGGTAAAAGTCCGTCAGATGGCAGATGATGGTGGGCTGGAAGGGGTGCTTTTTTGGCTAGAAGGCATAATTCCCTCCATCCACTGAGGTTACAGTGTCGCTCTGGTGGCCAAGGCCCTTAAAGAGTCAAGGAAGGATTTTCAGAAGATTTTCTTGGTTCTCTGATTTATTGGGAATGTCTTACAGATGAATTATCTTCTCTCTTGTAATGGTCTGATTAAAGTTATTTTAAGTTGTTTGGCTAGTAGAGAGCCTGCTTTATTATTGTTTAGATTTCAAGCATCTTAACATAAAATCAGTATCTTGAGAATGTAGTGGGGGAGGTCTATTTTTTAGAGAACTTATCTGATTTTTCCAGTTATCACTAAGAAATTATTCTTTTTAGTATGGTACAAAGCCAAGTGAAAAATACATTGGTTAGTATACAGACTTTTTTTATTGAGATTTTCAGAAAAAATAATTTTACATAGGTACAGAAAGAAAAAGTATAATGTGATAAGAGGATATAGAGAGGTAGCAAAGACAAGGAAAGAAAAACAAAAAAAGGGGAAAGAAAAAAGGAAGCACCAAAAATTGTCAATGTTACATACAAATTCCATAAGAATCCAATACACACAACAGTCTTTATTTCACAACATTAATTTAGCTTAAATAATAATAATTATAAAATGTTTATTTTTCTTTTTAATATATGTATAAAAAGTTTTATAATTACTGTAGTTGAGCCTCTGCAAAATTAACATAGCAGCATAGAATTTGATTGCAGATAAGAAGCATTCTGCCCACTGTGTCTGCCCCTTTTTCTTGATGTAGACTTTTTTGGTCCTTGGTCTTCTCTTAATATTACAGTGTATACGTTTTCTCACAGTATTAACCTCTACTTTTAATGGGATGCTGTTCCATTTATCTATTACTTTCCTGGTAAAGTAAAACTTCCTTACACTAGTTTTAGAGTCTGACCTCTTGATCTAAATACCTGTTTGTGTGTATATCTATAGCAGCACTGCTTGTAAAATCTTTACACAAATATGATTGAAGTCAGCAGCAATACTGTAATACAAATTTGTTGTTTTTCTTCTAAATCATGGTAATTCCTTGGGGAAAAAACTGAATTTTCACATCATAAAACTACAAACACTCACATACATACAAAACATACATTATATGGTTGGTTTAAAATAAAAACTAAACACTCATTTTCCCTCAGACGAATTGCATTCCTTTTCAGTAATTGCAATATAATGTTTCCATGTTTCCACCAAAATAGCTCAATATATCAGAGAATATTTTCAGGGAGATATTGTTGAAATTGAGTACTCATCAAATTGCCCTATTATAGATAGTGCAAAAAGTATATCCCTCTGTTCTGTTTGCAGCTGCAGCACCTTGACCTTAGAAAGAGTGGAGTCAGCAGCTGCTAGACACATGTCTAACCTTCAAATGAATTTACAGTAATGACATGGATTTGTTAGCAATTTCCCCAGCCTTTTTAACACTGGGAACAGAATATTTCTTCATCTTTAAGCTGCTAGCATACTGCAAGATAGATTTTTACCCATTTTCTTGGCTAAAACATATACATTAGACTTATGAACATCTGAGTGATTGAGTGACTGAAGAAGTTTGGTTAAATATACATCTACATTTTAGTAATTTGGGGACTGGTTAATAACATGTAACAGACCTGTAACAGACCTGCACTGTAATGTAAGGGTATGTATTTCTGTCAGTAACCAGTTTGCCCACAGCAGCTAGTGCAACACAAGAGTAAGAGTAAGCTACACATTAAATGTCTCAATTTTGTAAGGACTCACATGCTTGGAGATCACACTCAGTGCGCATCATGCAATATGTATACATGCTTGGAACATGCTTGCAGTTCCTGGGTCCATATCGCTGTGGCAAGTGTGAGAAATTGGTCACACACAATGTGATTTACCATGGGGCCCCCAGAACGCAGGACACTTGGGCACTGTGCTATTTGGTCCTGCAGCTGGGGGAGGGTTTCCAAATTTGGCGGGGGGGGCAAAGGGGGTCTTCCCCCCCCTGTAGTGATGCCTATGACTACCTGTGTCATGTGCCAGAAATACAGCGGGAGATTAGGCAGCTATTATTAAGACATGGTATAATGAGAAAAATGACTGTGTCATAGCAATACCAGGGTACTCTTTATATAGAAAAGACAGGAGGGTAAGAAAGAGGGAAAGGTGGCCCTATATGTGGAACATAAAATCTAACCCAACACAAGTTGGTAAGGAAAACAAGTTTGTGAGTTACATTACAATTGGGTAAGCATACAGTAACTCATGTAGGTGTAATTTACAAACCCCCTAGGCAAGTAGAAATGCTAGATAATCCACTAATTGAGGAAATAGCTAAAAATGGCAGTAAAGGGGGAAGTTATAATCATATCGTGACTTTAATCTTGATGTGAACTGGAAAACCAAACTAGCTGGTTGTGCCCAGAGTGCAGATATTCTAAACTCCCTGCTGGGATTATCTTTAAAACAAGTAGTTGAGGAGCCAACTCGTAAGGAGACCATATCATATTTAGTGTTCACAAATGGAAATTTGTTAAAGGATATTACTGTAGTTGAAAGTTTGGGATCTAGTGATCATCAATCTATGTGGTTTAAAATACGAACAGTGACAACAGAGTCAAACTACACAAAAAAAAGTTTTATATTTTAGAAAAGCTTACTTTTCTAAAATGAGAATATGTGTAAAGGGGTTACTATCAGACAGGGGCCATTTAAATGAAGTCCAGGCTAAATGGGATTATTTATTTGAATCCATTGGGAGAGAATAGCCTTCTTCCCCATCGCCGCCACCACCACCAGGAGGTGGGATTCGATATGTATCGGTAGAGGAAAAAATGCCAAATAAAGCCCATTCAGGGGTCATAGTAAGAGGTAGTTTCAACGATGTTGTGACAAAATCATGAAAGGAAGCCCAAAAAGCCTGAATTTTGGGACAGAGCCAAAGGCAATGCATTAAGTCTGCGTCAGGATGAAGACATTTCGGGCAGTGGGAATCTGCAGCCATGTGCACCAGTGTCCACAGCTTTGGGGGAAGGTAGGCCCTATGCAACAACTTCAAAAACATTTGGGAGTAGGATCTAGAGACTAATATTCTGGTAGCCCTAATAGTGGCATCAATCAGTCAATCCGTCGTAAAGGTGTGGGAGGTCCGACAGCCATTTAGCAAGACCCTGAGTCTAGGTCTAAAAGTCAATCAACGGGCAAATTAAGCTGTACAGAGGTAAGACCAGTCTGTAATAGTAAAGTCTGTTTATCTAGTCTATTATTAATATCGGATGGAGAGAGGCAGGAGAGAATTTTAGAAGCGTAACTGGAGATTTGTAAGAAATGCAATCGATGAACAGGAGTGGGGTGGAATTTAGTCAGAAGTCCTTCGTATGAAAGTAATGCCCCAGTACCACTGGTTAAGAAGTGGGTCAGAAGTCTACCCCCTTTAGCATATAAGTGGGAAAACAAAGCAGCAGCCTTGCCGTCATGGAAATCAGGATTGCGGAGAAAAGACAGGAACAAAGAGACATTCGGGTTAAGGCCTTGGGCCTTACGCACCAACCTCCAGGCCTTGGCCGTAGTGAAAATTTGAGGGTTGTCCCATAAAGAAACAGGCCAGTCAGAAGGGGTTAGGTGAAGGAGAGAGGCTAGGTGAATGTCAGGCGTAAACTGTTGAGCCACTCAAGTGCTATTTTAAAGTTAGCAGCAAGGTTATACCCTAGAGGGCTCGGAAGTTTAAGGCCACCATGGGAAACTGGCTGTTGGAGTTTGAATAAAGAAATCATATGTTTCTTACGTTGCCATAAAAAGGTATGAAGACAGGGGCTTAACTAGAAACCTCAGGGCCCCGGTGCGAGAGTCTATTAAGCGCCCCCCATCCCCAACCCATCTACCCACTTCTCACTATTTACCCTCTCCCGAACCCCCCTTCTCTCTATCTACTCTCTCCCTCCCTACTCCCTTCTCATGATCTACCCTCTCCCTCCTACACCCTTCTCATGATCTACCCTCTCCCTCCCTACCCCCCTTCTCACGATCTAGCCTCTCCCTCCCTACCCCCTTCTCACGATCTACCCTCTCCCTTCTCATGATCTACCTTCTCCCCCCCCTTCTCATGATCTACCTTCTCCCTACCCCCCTTTGTAGGTCCCCCCGTGGTGGGGGCGCGAGGCCTCTGTCTCTCTGTGCACGGCTTCACTGCCGAGCGCCGGCATGTAACGTCATATGCCGGCGCTCAGCGTGAAACGCCGGCACCCGAGACAGATGCCTCACGCTCCCGCCACTGCAGTCGGGGCAGAGCTGAGGCAGGCAGCGGCGGGGAGCAGAGGAGCCCTGGAGTTCTGCTAGTCAGGGGGGCCCAAGAGGTGCCGAGCGGTCATTTTCAGCAACCGCTCGGCACCCCTTGGGCCCCCCTGACTGGCAGAACTCCAGGGCCCGGTCGCAGTCACAACCCCTGTGGCCCTGGTAGTTCCGCCACTGTATGAAGAAGTCTATCATGTGTGTGTAGGTCGCATTTTTTAATGACAAGAGGCAACATTTGAAGGGGGTAGAGAAAACGAGGGAAGGTCATCATTTTGTATGAATGGCAACGACCCGTCAGGGAGAGCGGTAGCCGTCCCCAGGAGCGGAAATCATCCGCCATACTAGAGAGGAGTGGGGAAAGGTTTAAATCATATAGAAGATGTAAATTCACAGGAATCTGCAGACCTAAGTAAGTTATTGAGCGTGAAGCAGACCAATGGAAGGGGAAAGTATCACCCAAACCCAGCTTACGTTGTTCATAAATGAGCAAGACCTCTGTCTTAAGCGGGTTAATTAGGAAACCAGAGGCCTCATGAAATAATTGTAATAAAGACAGAAAGTGGGGGATGGCCGATTTAGGATTGGAAAGAAATAAAAGAAAGTCGTCTGCAAAAACAGCAGTTTTAAGTTCTACCCTGCCCACCTTGATACCCACAATGGATTGAGAGGACTTTTTCTAGCGCTTTTTTTTCATTGTTTTTATTTAGATCCTTGTCAACATCGCAACTGACAACAATGTTTTGGAACTGTCGGGTAAGTTTGGTGTGATGAATGGCAGCTAAGACGCGACGGATGTTCTGTGTCAAGCGTCTCCCTTTCATAAAACTGGTTTGAGAAGTAGAGATTAGGATAGGTAAAATAGTTTGTAGTCTGATCCTGATTAAGGAGAGAGATGGGCCTATATGACGGGAGAAGGGTAGGGTCTTTATTCGGTTTTAAAACAACCACTATTCGAGAAGTATTAAAATTCAGCGGGGGGGATTGCCTTTCAAAATATTATTGTAAAGATGCTTCAAATATGGGAGAATATGGGGAGATAGAAGCTTGTAGTATTCGGCTGGAAGACCATCAGGGCCGGGCATTTTGTTGTTAGGCAAAGATTTAATAACTGTTTGTAGCTTCTGGAGTGTAATTGGGGCCCCAAGGACCTCCCTATCCTCAGGAAGCAGCTTAGGTATTTGTGCTTTGGCCAATACCTCCAAGGCCGTCACAGTATTAACCGGAACAGCTGAGTAAAAGGACTCGGAGTGGGACGTACCTCCCGAACCCCCCGGCGAGTATGAAGGGAGTGCCGCACGAGGTTGGCCAAGAGTTTTCCAGAATGATTGCCCCAACGGAAAAACCTATTTCGGACAAAGGCGTATGAAGCCTGGGCCTTCTCAGTTGCCCAAGCATCGTACAAGGCTTTAGCCTCCTTGTAGGTCCGTTCAGTTTTAGGGGTAACATGAGCTTCATAGTTCTGGTAAGCCTGAGTCAATGTCTTGTTAAGAGAAACAAGTTTTTCATCGGCCCCCTCCCTATGCCTCGCCATGTATGCAATAATCTGACCCCGGAGCACTGGCTTGGAGGCCACCCATAACAGATTAACATCGTCCAGATGAACAATGTTATCATCAATGTAGTTGTGCCATTCAGTTTCCAGAAATGATTTGAAGGACTCTGATTTGGACATTAAGGAAGGAAATCTCGAGTTACATGAAAAGGCAAGTGGATCTCGAAGCGTCCAGTCAGTCCAGACAGGGGTTTGGTCAGAAATGACAATATTGCCTATATGGGACGTCAAGTGGAAGTGGAGTAAATTGTCGAAAAAGAAAACATAATCCAGGCAAGAAAAGGAATTATGTGGATCTGGAAAAAAATTGTATTGCCTGTCTACTAGATGTGTACGCCTCCAAACATCATTGAGGCGGAAGTGGTCTATCAACGGAGCGGAGAGGAAGGACCGAGGTCTGGTATGAGAAGTAGAGGAATCTAAATGGTAGTGGGCAGTCATATTAAAATCTCCGGCCAGGATCAAATTTGGACACTTAAGGCCTGACTAAACAGTATATAAACCCAAAGTCCAATAATAAACACCAATCACGTTGTCATGACACAGCCTAAGAAGCAGACACCGAAGTCAGGTAGGACTGGTAAGGGATGGTCCAGAGAGCCGAGGTCAGGATACCGGAGAGCAGGTACGTCGTGGAATAGCCGAGGTCAGGATACCGAAAAGCAGGAACGTCGTGGGATATAGCCGAGGTCAGGATACCGGAGAGCAGGAACGTCGTGGGATATAGCTGAGGTCAGGATACCGGGGAGCAGGAATGTCGTGGAATAAGCCGAGGTCAATAACAGGAAAACAATAGGAACGCGTACTGAGAAAGGCACTACCGAGATAGGCATGACCATCAGAAGGCAATGGCTATGAGTTAGAGAATCTCTTAAATAGGCACAGGAGTTTTGGCACTAATTAGCGATTCCCGCCAGAGCAGGACCTGTCTCCCGGCTGTAGCGGCTGGGAACGCAGCGTGGAGGAGGGAGGTCTTCCTCGCCGTGGCAGCGGCTGCTTCTGCTGTGCAGGGGCGGGGGTCTCCCCCTTCTTCGCGGTGGTTGCAGCTGCTGTGTAGAGGCGGGGGGTCTTCAATGTAGCGGTGCAGTATAAGAGGGTAGCTGTCGCCATGAAGTGTCTGCAGGATGTGTAGAGAAGTTGTCCGGAGGAGGATAAAGCCACCAAGTTCAAGTGGTCCGGTGCGTCCCAGGTGATTGATGACAGTCACGATAAGGTAGCGGTGAATGAGAGGCACTTGACAGTGTTGACGAGTGTATGAGACAAGGCCCAAAGTTACCACGTGGTGAGTATCAACCCGTAATGGCCAACGGAGGAAAACTAAATAACAAAAGGACAATCAGAAAAATCAAAAACTAAAAACGAAGCGGGGGTAAAAAGAACGGAAAACCAAACGGGATGGAAGGAGTGCCGTGTCGCAAACCCGGGACAGGATGATGGAGGCGTAGCGGCGCATATCGCGTGCCAAGCTCAAGAACGGGTAAATGACCCAGACCCCGGGGGAAAAAAGGTGAGACTCACTGCAGTGGTGTCGGAGATGTGAAGGTCGGGCAGGAAAAACTGATTCCCTGCCTGATGGTAATGGATGCGAGTAGGGTCGCAGGAGCCCATGTAAAAAGCAGCCAGTCTGCTCAGCCGCCGCCCCGGAAGTCCCGAAATGGGATTATTTAAAAGTTTAATTATTAAAGGTAACAGAAAATTGTATTAGGCTGGTCAGTAAGAGCAAAAAAATAAAGAAACCACTGTGGTATTCTGCAGAAGTGGCCAGAATAGCAAAACCCAAGAAGTTAGCATTTAGTAAATAAAAAAAAAACAACAAAGCGAGGAAGATAGACAGATCTATAAGAAGAAACGGGACCTCAGTTGAGAAAAGACTGAGTCATTTGATCCATATGAGTTTATCGAGGCAGAGGTTCTATTTCAGTTGTCTAAGGTAAAGACAAATACGTTGATGGGGCCTGATGGGATACACCTCAAGGCATTAAAAGAGCTTGGTGGTGCACTAGCCAAACCCTTAACAGATTTATTTAACAAATCATTGTGAACAGGAGTAATCTCAGAAGATTGGAAATTGGAAATCACAAAAAAGCAGTAGGGAGGTGTTGGGCAACAACAGGTCAGTAAGTCTTACATCTGTAGTGAGGAAAGTAATGGAAACTATGATAACCCCTTAAGGACCAGGCTGGTTTTTACCTTTTGTACCCTTTGGGACCAAGGCTGTTTTAACACTTTTGTGGTGCTCGTGTTTAGATTTAATTTAGTGTACCCACACAAGTTATATGTTGTTGTTTTCTCAAGACAAGAAGGTCTTTCTTCAGATACTATTTTTTTGATCATATTATCTAATTTCCCATAAAAAAAACAAACTATGATGAAGAATTGAAAAAAAAACACATTTTCTGACTTTTACCCGAAAAATATTTTACTCATCCAAAAAAGCTAATGAAAAAACCTGCTAAATAGATTTTAGTATTTGTCCAAAAATACCCAATGTTTTTATGTTTTTTGCTTTTTTTCTGCAAGTTATTGGGCAATAAGTACAAGTAGCGTTTTGCTATTTTAAAACCATTTTATTTCCAAAGCTGGTCATTCTGCCCCATGTGCTATTTTGGGTATCTATGAAGCTGGTCAGTGCAATTTACCCCATCAAATTTTTTTTAGAACTAGACACCTCAAGGTAGTTCAAATGCTGGTATTTTAACCCTTTCCATGCACTAATTCTTCTACCACCCTTTGTCAAAATTTGTGGTAGTAATTTATTTTGTGTTTTTTTATCACTTAATTTGCGCTTCAGGTATAGAATAACAGGTCCTGGTATACGTCACTATCAAACACCCCAGTATGTGTTCAGCAACATCTCCTGAGTACAGGGATACCCCCATGCATGGGTTTGTCGGGTTGTTTGGGAGGTAAATGCCACATTTAGGAAGTGCATATTTTTTAACTTGGAACTTTTAGATCTGGTCCTTCTGTCCCCATGTCCTAATAGGACCATCTTTGAAGCCGGGTAATTCAATTTACCCCATCAAACCATATATTTTTGAAAACTAGACACCCCAATGCATTTCAAATGCTAGTATTTTAACCCTTTTCATGCTTGAGATTCTACCACCAGCCTTTGTCAAAGTGTGTGGTAATGTTTTTTTGTATTTTTTCACACAAATTGTACTTTCGGTAGCTCCAGGTATACGTCACTATTAAACAACTCTGTGCCTATGCCCTATCTTTAAGCCCTGCCACTCCAATTTACCCCATCAAACCATTAATTTCTTTTTAATTTAAACACCCCTTCGGTATTTGAAATGCTTTTACTTTAATTCTTTCCATGTCAAGATTTTTGGGAAGATACAGCGCTAATTTTAGCACTTGATCGTAATAATAAACTCTTTTTTTACATTTTCCGCGATCGAGGCATTTCAGCAACACCATTGAAGTTTAGGAGGTGATCTTTGGTCGCCTCCTAAACTTTTAAAATGGGTGTCTGCCGCCATACAGTGTATGGCAGATGCTGACGCCAATGGGGAGGGTAAAAATCAAGATCTACCAGATGGCGCTCACGTAAAACCACAAGAGAAAGGAGAGATACAAATTGATAGTACAGACTGCAACAATGTATCCCTTGTAACCACAAAAATCGTTCAATACATTCACACTAATTAGTGTGTTTTCAGGCATTTTTCGTTTCCTTTCAAAGTTTCTAAATGAAAAACAATCAAATGGGGCACAATAGTGTAGTATGCCAGCTTAATAAATGTTTGAAAAATAAAGATTGCACTCACACAACTGGTGGCACATCAATCAAATGTGCTAGTCGCGTCTATTTCCCGCTGTTTCATCCGAAGTTTCCACAATGTCTTCAGTAAATAAAGGTAAGTAACCCAATTTCCTTTTGTATAAAATTATGTTTAATTACGGCATAATATCCTACTAAATTAAAAGATGATAAACGGTAATAAAAAGCAATAAAAAGCAATAAAAGTCTGTGTATAAAAGTTTGTCTTGAAAATCCTCCCATGGGGAGGGGACTGATATGGCCCATGATGCCTTGACATCGAGGCATTACAGCAACACCGTTTAAGCAAAGAAAGTGATTGTAGATCACTTTCTAACCTTGTTTAATGAAATGACGTGCCAGACACGTCATAGGTTGTTAAGTGACCATTTTTCTGTGACGTGCCTGACCCCTCAGTGGACGTTAAAGGGTTAAAGGATAGGGTTGTTCAACATCTAAGGTCACATGGGTTTTTAAGATCAAAAACAACATGGGTTTACCTTATGTCAAACTAATCTTATTGGTTTATTTCATTATAAGATGACCCCCAAAATTTGAATATTAATTTAGAAAAAAAAGATAAAGCCTTAATTTAAAACTACTAATTAAAAAATATGATTGTAAAACGTTTTTTTGTTTTTATTTCCTTTTATTTGCCACTCTTCCCTAGTTATACACATCTGCCCCGTCTGCACCGGCTGTGGGATGCGCACAGACAACCTCCGCTGCTGCCAGCAGCTTCATCATAGAAGCCCCCAGAGGATGTGCCGGTAGCAGCAGAGGCTGCCAGAGGGGAGGATTCTGGTCCCCTGCAGCACTGGGGGGAACTGAATCTTAGTCTTGTAATCAGACTTCTATTTAAGGTCTGATTAGAAGACGATCTCGAATATAAGACGAGGGATATTTGTCAGAGCATTTGCTCTGAAAAAGACCTCATAATCGAGCACATACAGTAATTGATAAAGATGGTGCAGTAGATATTGAGGATCTGGATTTCAGTAGGCTTTTGACACTGTCCCACATTGTCAAGTCAATGCAGCAAGGTCTTGTTACCAGTGGGGTACCTCAGGGATCTGTACTTGGACCTATTCTTTTTATGATTTTTATTAGTGATATTGCAGAAGGTCTTGATGTTAGGGTATGTCTTTTTGCTGACAACACAAAGATTTGCAACAGGGTTGATGTTCCTGCAGGGATAAACCTGATGACAAATGATTTAGGTAAACTGGAGAAGCAGAAGGAAATGTTAGCAGAATGCTTGGTTGTATAGGGAGAGGTATTAGCAGTAGAAAGAGGGAAGAGCTCATGCCGCTGTACAGAGCACTGGTGAGACCTCACTTGGATTATTGTGTACATCTCCAGAAGAATATAGATATGCTGGGGAAAGTTCAGAGAAGGACCTACTAAAATGGTTAATGGATTACAGGGTAAAATGTACCAGGAAAGGTTAAAGGATCTTAACATATATAGCCTGGAAGAAAGATGTGGCCGGGGTTATGGTATAAACAATTGGTATAAACAATTAAAGTGAACATGATAAAGGAAGTTTATTTTAAAGGGGAAATGATACCATAACAAGATAAGATAGTCTTAAGCTAGAGGGGCAAAGGTTTAAAAGTAACATCAGGAAATGTTACTATACTGGATGTATGGAATGGCCCTCCAGCAGAAGTGGTAGATGGTAATACAGCAAATACATTTAAGCATGGGAAAGGCCAGAGACTAAGGAAAGTAGTCAGATGTTGGGCAGACTGAATGGGCCTAATGGTTTTTATCTGCTGGATATTTAAATATTCAGTTGTCAGAATCTATTCAAACTGGGTAATAGACTTGTGAACATTTAACTTTTGATGCATTTGTTTCCCGACAATTAATTTTTTTCATAATTCAATTTCTAACCCTTTTGGATGAAAACCCCAGGGTTTTCTGTCAAAATTACATTTAGTGTAATATTATCTCTCTTTCTCTTCCCTATTCACATACATACTAAACACTAGATACTAAACTTGTGCATTCAAGTTCATGTGAATTGCAAATTTACATAATTTTGTTTCATCCGAACCCACAAAAACAAGGCCAGACCCCCAGGAAGAGGATGAAAACTAAGAAAAAAGTGCTGACTTTTTTGTCCAAAATTCAGACCCTTTCACTCACACTCTCACGTATTCTCTCACATTCTCATTCACTTTTTCCTGCTGACCACTTCTGCCTCTGTCGACCACTTCTGCATCTTCTGGTTCTTCATCTTCTTTCTTTAATGTTGTCTTTGTAAATGTATTACCTGAAGTGATTAGTCATGCTTTACTATCTGTTATTTGTATTGTCCATATATTTATATATATATTTATATTGTATTGTGTGTTCTTTTTTGTCTATATTTGTTAAACCATATTTTTATACCTATTTTAGTGCTGTCAGTTTTTCTTATATCAGGTATAAGGCATATCAGGGGGCACAGTGGCATATCGGGGGTATAAGGCATATTCAGGGGGCACAGTGGCATCAGTGGCATATAGGGGTAAAAGGCATATCAGGGGCATTGGGCACATAGGGGTATAAGGCATGGGGGCACAGGTGGCAATCAGGGGCATGGTGGCATATAGGGGTATAAGGCATATCAGGGGACAGAGTGGAATATCAGTGGCATATAGGGGGCTATAAGGCATTCAGGGGGCACAGTGGCATATAGGAGGTATAAGGCATATTGGGAGGGCACAGTGGCATCTCTGGTATATAGGAGGTATAAGGCATTTCTGGGGGCAGAGTGGCAAGCTGGGGGTGAGATGTGCATGACTGGGGGCAGGTTGGCAAATATAAAACAAGAGGCATTTTTATGTGCTGGTTGTATCTACAGGGTTTCATATTTGGCTTGATGTCAGTGGAAAACAGCAAAACTAAAGAGATGGAATTTGATTTTGACTATTTTTTTTTTAATAACTATTGCTTTTACTTTATTTACAGAGTCAGGTTAAGCCCCACTTTAAATATATGGCTTACCCAATTCTACAAGTAGAAAGAATGGGGTCAATCCAAGCACCTTTTTGGTGAAACTCAAATAGCGCAACTGGTGGAAAAAAAAAAGATCATTAATTTTGTTCGGGTCAATTCATGCCTACCTTCTACATGTTTTGCCGGACCATATTTTTATAGAATTTGTATTTTATACGTTTACTTTACTCCCTATATGGGTCTGTTGTTTAGGAGTTGACCTCAAACCTATTACATAAGTGCCCTGTACCTTGTTTCTTCTTCTGTCCCACTGTAAAGGCACATCCAACACCCTTCCACAAGGGATGTTTTTTTGTATTTTTTCACACAAATTGTACTTTCGGTAGCTCCAGGTATACGTCACTATTAAACAACTCTGTGCCTATGCCCTATCTTTAAGCCCCGCCACTCCAATTTACCCCATCAAACCATTCATTTCTTTTTAATTTAAATACCCCTTCGGTATTTGAAATGCTTTTACTTTAATTCTTTCCATGTCAAGATTTTTGGGAAGATACAGCGCTAATTTTAGCACTTGCTCATAATAATAAACTCTTTTTTTACATTTTCCGTGATCGAGGCATTTCAGCAACACCATTGAAGTTTAGGAGGTGATCTTTGGTCGCCTCCTAAACTTTTAAAATGGGTGTCTGCCGCCATACAGTGTATGGCAGATGCTGACGCCAATGGGGAGGGTAAAAACCAAGATCTACCAGATGGCGCTCACGTAAAACCACAAGAGAAAGGAGAGATACAAATTGATAGTACAGACTGCAACAATGTATCCCTTGTAACCACAAAAATCGTTCAATACATTCACACTAATTAGTAAAGGCACACTGTAAAGGCACATCCAACACCCTTCCACAAGGGATTATACGTTCTACTCCTCTACACACTCGCGGTACACAAGGATATATTCCTTCTTAATTTCACATGAGCATATCCCTATGCTCTCCTCCTCCGGCATTGACCCATCGACTGGTGACCACTCTCAGGTCCATGTAACCTTGTCATTTTCTAATCTTCCGCCTAAATTGTGGTCTTGGAGACTCAATGAGTCTCTGTTGTCCACACCAGCTCAAGTCCAGATACTCAGTAGAGATCTCCAAAATTATTTTGCTGATAACATTTCACCCCAGGTCCCCTTTTCAACTGCTTGGGAGGCACATAAAACAAGGGCACTTGATTCAGATGGGTGGAACTGTGAAACGCCTCACCTTATTAGTAAAATTATGCATTTTACTACTCAAAACGCAACCCTGGAGAGGTCCCATAAATGTACCTTAGAACCTGGCCTTTTGGCCAGCTGTGTACCCTTAGGGGGATTGCCATTTTTGGTAAATAATCGCACTAAACGACAATGTCTATTAACTCGTAGTTGCTTCTATGAAATAGGTGATAAGGCTGGGAAGTTTTTGGCTAGGGCTTTGCGGGCAAAACGTGCGTTGTCTTTTATTCTTAAGATTCGAGATCATAATGGTAGGACATATTCCTCCAGTCCTGACATTGCGACCTGTTTTCATAAATACTACACATAACTGTCATTCCGAAACCAGGGGGAAATCCTGACCTTTGTAGCAGTTATTGCCCTGTCTCCCTCCTTAATACGGATATTAAATTATTGGTGAAAACTTTAGCTTTTATTCCATCCCTTCTTAATTTAGACCAGGTTGGTTTTGTCCAAAGGCGAGAGGCAAGTGATAATACGATACGGGTTGTTGATGTGCTTTCCCATGCTGGGCAAAATTATATCCCTATTGCCCTAGTTGCTACCAATGCAGAGAAGGCTTTCAACAGGGTGTCCTGGCCTTACTTATTTCAGGTGCTTCAACACTGGGTCTGGGTCGGACTTTTAGGAGTTGGATTGAAGCTCTCTATTTCAATCCTTCTGCCAGAATGAAGGTCAAACCCCTTGCTAATGCCATTAGATTTAATGTAGATATTAAAGGGATGCTAGTTTCGCAGGTGGAGCATAAGCTTGCACTGTGTCCTCCCTACCACACGTTCTTAAAGAGCTACATAGTTTCCTGAAATTACAAAATCAATTTAGATAAGTCTGAAATTTTGGGTGGTCATGTCACTGACCAGATTAAACGTAATTTTCGATCCCATTTTCCTTTTAAGTGGTGTGACACCTCTATTAAATACTTGGGATTACTTATCCCTGGGGACCTTTCCTTATGGTCCTACCAGCATGTTTCCTGGTTCGGGAAAATAGCGGTTATCAAGATGAATATCTTGCCGCATTTATTATATCTTTTTCAAATGCTCCCTATATTCATTAATCCGGACTTTTTTAAAAAATCTCTTGGGTGGGGGTTTCTTGCCTTGATATTACACTTTTTTCACTTTACCTATTTACATAAATCACATATTTACACGATTGCCGGGACTGTGGGTGATGCGCGCATCATTTTTTTCTCTTTTGTTGACTTATGTTACTCATACCATACCTTCTCTTGCACATTTGTTACCTGTGTATCTTTACGATCCCATTTTCCTTTTACATGGGTACTTGGGAATACGGATCCCTGGGGACCTTTCCTTATGGTCCTACTAGCATGTTTCCTGGTTCGGGAAAATAGCGGTTATCAAGATGAATATCTTGCCGCATTTATTATATCTTTTTCAAATGCTCCCTATATTCATTAATCCGGACTTTTTTAAAAAATCTCTTGGGTGGGGGTTTCTTGCCTTGATATTACACTTTTTTCACTTTACCTATTTACATAAATCACATATTTACACGATTGCCGGGACTGTGGGTGATGCGCGCATCATTTTTTTCTCTTTTGTTGACTTATGTTACTCATACCATACCTTCTCTTGCACATTTGTTACCTGTGTATCTTTACGATCCCATTTTCCTTTTACATGGGTACTTGGGAATACGGATCCCTGGGGACCTTTCCTTATGGTCCTACTAGCATGTTTCCTGGTTCGGGAAAATAGCGGTTATCAAGATGAATATCTTGCCACGTTTCTTATGTTACTCATACCATACCTTCTCTTGCTCATTTGTTACCTGTGTATCTTCATTAGTCATGCAGTTGTGACTAGGGTTACTCTGCATGCTGATGTCTCTCTATTTACACTAAATTGCGTGACCTATGCAATTAATGTACTATACTGTGTTACTATACTGTATGACATGTATACATTTGTACAGTTAACCATCCTTACTGTATGTAATCTCTGCTTCATATGCCTGTTTTCCATATTTGTTAAACAATGTCTTGACTTTATACATAGCAGTATGTAACTGTATTGACAAGAAACGAAGAATTGATTCGGGTCCATCCAGCTATGATCTGTGAAGCCATTGATCCCCATTTGTGGCCATCCAAAACAATAATAATAAAAAATAAAGAACCTAACAGGAAAAATACAAAGGTAATTCATCTGAACCCAATGGTTGGGAGCATGTATATACAGTATAATCCACCAGTATAGTGCACCAGTTGCTTCAAGTGTTTGGATCATCCACTGATTTCTATGGGCCCCATAGACTTGAATGTGGCGGAGGAATTTATTTGTTAAAAATTATTCATTTTGTATTTACTTTCAATGAAATGCATTTGAGGTGAGCATATTTTTCTAGTCTAAAATAAGGACATGTAATATTTTATTGACATTTAGTAGTACGAGTTGTTTGTCATTTTTAGCACGCAAGGGCTTTTACTGTATGTTACAAACTTAATATTTTTACTGACGATATTAAATGCTGTATTCACATAACTTAGAAGTATAACCTGTATAAGGTATATTAATATAGGCTTAAAATACACAACATATTAATTAAATAATGTAGCTACCCATAGTTATCAAAATAAATAACTTTTAGTAATGTGGACTGTGGACATCCCCAAATATAAAATGCAGATATAATAATATTACTATTTATAAAAATATACACCTGTGCAATAAAATTAGGCAAATCTTAACCCATGGTATTCTTCCTACTTATAAAAGGTTTGTCATGGTTTATTTTTTTTATTTCTTCTTAGTTTATTTTAAAGCATTGGGAAGAACAGGGAACATCCTTCAGTACCCAGTAGCAGAGGTTTAAATCCAACCCGGGCTATATATTTATGGTAATCATCTATCTGTTAAATATTTTGAATGCAACAATGTACAATGACCTTAAAAGCGATTAACAAAGCCTAGTACGTGATTAAAATTCAAATGTATCAGTGTCCAATACTTTAGTCATTGTCTCTTGCACATCAATGCTTAATGTCTTCTGTATGTTAATAACTTGTTTCTTATTGATTGTACTTTTTTAAGTGAATTCACATAATTAAATGGTGTATAACAAAGCTCATATCATTGACAGAGATGTTCATTAGTAGTAAGACAAGATAAACTCACCCTGAGACTTACCTAGAAGATGCAATTGGGTATAATTAAACAAAACTATAGCAGATGTTTCTTTAGCATAATCCCTAGGTGTGAAATGCATGTTTCTCAAATACAATTAAGGATCAAAGTGTAGGCAGTCAGCTGTTAAGATTTCTGAACAAAATCACATATAAAATCATGCTGACAACCGTCATAATTTATAATGATGGGTAATAGACTCAGACATCAATATTCTATAGGAAAATTAGCATTACCTCAATTAAAATGTATTTAAATGTATTTAAAATGCAAAATATCTTTATTTGCATATTTCACATTTTGGTGGATAAGAATGTAATACTTTCTAAAAATAAAAAAGTAGACAAATGTTTCTATAGAGAAGTTTTAAAATTCTGGGTTATTTTAACTATTGTCCCCACAACGCCATGTTGACAAAGCATGCACATGCATATACATTTCTCTGCAGCTGACTTTAGAGAACAGTTTCAGTTTGATATCCTTTCTTTCATGTTCACCACATAATGACATACTCTATTGATTGTTTTAATCTCTCAAAATTAACAAAACAATTTTTGGAACATTTGGTCTCTTTGTGGACTGGTAGTATCTCTGGGAACTTCAAAGGGTAGGTTACCCGATGCTTCCGCTCTTCTGAGGTAGTGGCTATGTGAGAGGCAAAGCTAGCTGCAGCAAGAATGGGGCTAATCTAAGAAAGTATTACATGGGTTGAGAGTAGAAGGGGAATTGGGCCCTCACCAAAGAAAGAGCAGGGTAACCCGGAGAACAAAGAAAGCAGCATTTTATCCAGAGTCTATGGGACAAAACCTCAGCATTCCTAATTATGGCTAGAGGGAGACGATACTGTGTTGTTGTCTCTAGTTTTAATCACTTGCATTAGCATTGTTAGAGACACATTTTATATATCCCGATATTACTGATACCAATACTATCAGGTGAAAAAGTCAATTATTGACAAACATTATGCTATTTCTGAATACCCAGTGTATTTCCTAATAACATTAGGATATCATGCAGCATTTTTTAGCTAAACAGACCTCAAAGGTTCCTAAACTTACTCATGTAAAGCTACATACATGGTGTTTACATTTTCTTGTAAAAATATTTCAGCAACTAAAATAAGATTCCATGAGGCCAGGAATCTTATTCATATTTTAGGTCTGTCTTATAATGAAATATTACATTCACACTAAATGAAGTCCAAGTAGCTTGGCTTAAAATTAGATTCAAATGTATCGTCACAAAGGATAATGTGTCAGCAAGGTAACCACAATGAAACATCCACAATAAAGAACAAAAACATTTGCTTTATACTAATAGGGATCTTTATTGTAGCTCAAAATGTGCGGCTCCAAATGCCATCTTTAGGTGAACAATTGAAAATGGTATTTGGAGCCTAAACCATTTGGTGTTTTGCGCTACAATGGAGATCAAAATCTTGTGGAGTGTGCCTTCTATTGGTATGAAGCAAATTCTTTATTGCGAATGATTCACAGTGTTTGCCTTGAAGCAAGACATTTGTATTGAATTCTGAAGCAAGCTCCATGGACTTTATTCACTCACTTAAATCTGTGTGAATGTTATGCTTATGGTTGTTATAAGTCAAGTGGAGCTTTTCTACATATATTCTACAAGTGATATTTGCTGATATTATTGAAGCTCATGGAACAGCGCAGCTTAGGTGGAGTGGGCCTTGACAGAGCTAGGTGGTGTGCATATGGAGCGATTTAATTTAATTGGTTGAAATCTGTTATGGGTGGGGTTGATATCAAGGGTATATAAGTGGCAACCATTTTGTAAACAGTTACTTAACTGCTTTTCCAAATCCTGATTGGCCCACCCTCCCTTTACTAATGGGTTGTGGGGGTGACTACCCCATTTTTTTACAGCGGCGGGAAAGTTGGGGATTAATGTTTGGTACAGTGGATTCTTTGGTTTGGTTTACTAATTTGACTTGGTTCAAGTTAGTTTGGTAGGTTTCGAGCTGGCCTGTGGCTCAGAACCTGGGGTGGTGTAGGGGTATGCCCCTGCAATGGTTGTTATGTTAAGTTGGTGGCGTAGGGGTGTCTCGGTATGCCCCTACATGGTTTATTATTTGGTTAAACCGTCTGGTAGGGGTGTCTTGGTATGCCCCTACTGTGGTCAATGTGTTAATGTGGAGGCACCTAGTACGTGTTGGTGCCATTGTTATACGGTTAATGTGTTTATTATGGGGGATCATTGTCATTGTTAATAAAAGGGAAATCTGTTATATATGTTTTAACTGTGTTGGTCTGTTTTGACAATGACCTTTAAATGTTGTAAATGTTAATAAAGCTGTGGAAATTATATTTGCACCTAATAAAATGTATGCGTCATTATTGGGTATAGGATACGGTCATCCTGGGGCACAATTTAACTATGCGCCTGTCAAGTGCTGAGTGGGAGATATACATTACAGGACTATAATTAGGTAGTGACATACATTAGATTTGCTAAAATTCTAACTCTACCAATGTACATTATTAGTTCATTATTCATAAAACAACCTGGAGAAAAAATAATAATTTGATAACATTTTGTATAGTAAAAAAAACTACAAAACATTTTTATTCATGGAAGAAAATATAAAACCACTATATTTGTATACCTGGTGCCTAAAGAAATATTTTAAAAACAGTTATGCACTCATGTTTAAAATGCATGAAAAGTGTATTTGTAACATTTCAACTACCTACGACATTAGGTAATTATTACACAAAAAATAAACTTTACTCTTTCAACTTTATCAATACACTTTGATTCACACATATGCATCAGTTAGTGTTTTTCATAGTGTTCTTTATAGCAGTGGTTGTTTATGTCAAATGCCATTGACTGGAATCATCAAGCTTCTGTTTTTAGCGTGTAAAAGGTCTCATTTTAAATCAACTGAATGTTTAACAGTGAATATAAGGGCACTAATCACCTCGCTCTATGAAAAACAAGCTGTCGGTTGATTCAATTCTTTTAGTTTTTAAAGAGAAGCATAGCATCAGCATGAAGTGATCTATTCTGGTGACAAATTATGCTAACAATCTCCCCAGAGATGCAGCTGACAGGTGCCAATCAGTTCCGCAAAGTGTTGTTTATGTCAAATTGTACAGGAGATTGTCTTCAGGGAATTCTCAATCAGGTTAGAAAACAACTCAATAATTTATTAATTGTCGTTTTGTATAAAATGGATAAATATACATGATTAGAACACATTTATTTAGCTGGAAATTATAGAAGTATTAATACTTGGAGAATAACACTTTTCTGTATATATATATATATATATATATATATAATATATATATATATATATATATACCCCTTCACATTTTTTGTAAATATTTTATTATATCTTTTCATGTAACAACACTGAAGAATTATACTCAATGTAAAGTATTGAGTGTACAGCCTGTATAACAGTGTCAATTTGCTGTCCCCTCAAAATAACTCAACACACAGCCATTAATGTCTAAACCTTGGCAACAAAAGTGAGTACACCCCTAAGTGGAAATGTCCAAATTGGCCCCAAATGTCAATATTTTGTGTGGCCACCATTATTTTCTAGCACTTCCTTACACCTCTTGGGCATGGAGTTCACCAGAACTTCTCAGGTTCCCACTGGAGACATCTACCACTCCTCCATGACAACATCATCTTGCTGGTGGATGTTGGAGACCTTTTTCTCCCCCACCGTCCATTTGAGGATGCCCCACAGATGCTAAATAGGGTTTAGGTCTGGAGACATGTTTGGCCAGTCCATCACCGTTACCCTCAACTTCTTTAGCAAGGCAGTGTTCATCTTGGAGGTGTGTTCAGGATCATTATCATGTTGGAATACTGCCCTGCATCCCAGTGTCCGAAGGGAGGGGATCATGCTCTGCTTCAGTATGTCACAGTACATACTGGCATTCATGGTTCCCTCAACTGAAGCTCACTGAAGCTCCCCAGTGCCGGCTCACTCATGCAGGCCCAGACCATGACACTCTCATGCTTGACTGTAGGCAAGACACACTTGTCTTTGTACTCCTCACCTGGTTGCCGCCACACATGCTTGACACCATCTGAACCAAATAAGTTTATCTTGGTCTCATCGGTAAAACAAGCCAAAATATCGGGATAGGAGAGGACAGGAACAGCGAAAATCAAGCCAGATGTCAGTAACAGGAATCCAATACAAACTGCAGTGATAACTAAATAACTCCATCAAGCACAATAAATGAGCACTTTAATATAGTCTGTAGCATATGTTTGTGGCCTCGGGCGGAACAGGATCTCACAGGATGTTATAAATGTACGATACTTGCTCCAGTCCCCTGAGAATCGTTCAGGCAATGGGACCTACGGTTCTAAAGCTGTAGCACTGTTATGGTCTAGCTGCTTTTCTGCTGCATTGCTGGAGGCTAATACAGCCTGGCTGGGTTGCCATGGCTACACTCCTGTCACTCCATTGTCCAGACCACAGCCAGCCCCTTTTGGCTATTTAAGCAGCTAAACGTCGCTTCCTCCTTGCCCTTGTGTTGTTTCCGGCTTTCTCTGACGTCCCTCTCGGCACCTGATTCCTGGCTTGATCCTGACTTTGCAGATCTCCGTATTCCTGACCCTGGCTTGTCTGAGTACCCATCTTGGTTCCTGACCCCGGCTTGTCTTTTGGTATATGCTTTTGGATCGCGCTTTTGGCTTTGTCATTACAATAAAGGTGATTGCATTTTACGTTTCGTCTCCATCTGGTTTCTGATCCCTAACATTGCACAAGAACCTAGAGGGGGCAGGCAATCCACCAAATGTTTTTACCAGGCTGGACCAGCACATGGACCAATTTGAGTTAGATCTCCAGACCTTGTTGCTCCGTACTGCGCATCTGGCTCTGCCATCTCAGGTTCCCACGGGCACAGGCTGCCTCTATACCTGCTGTTGCTTCCGCTCCGTCTGCTCCTGGTGATTTTAATACTGCGAGGGGCGTATAATTTAGTAAGGATAAAAGAGGGTCATGAATGGAAAACCGCGTTTTACACTAGGAGCAGGCATTATGAATACCTAGTTATGCCCTTCGGTCTCTGCAATGCCTCCGTGGTTTTCCAGGAATTCATAAATGATGTCCTCCGGGACATGCTCCAACAATTTGTGGTGGTATACCTAGATTATATTTTGATCCATTCCACTTTCATTGAAAGCCACCAAGCTGAAGTAGCCTGAGTTCTACAGAGGTTACGAGAGAATAATCTCTTTTGCAAATTGGAGAAGGGGGAGTTCCACCGCAAGCAGGTCACCTTTCTGGGGTACGTAATTTCAGAAGTTGGTTTCGCTATGGATCCTTAAAAACTCTCGTCTGTTCTGGAGTGGCCACGACCTGTAGGTCTCCGCTCCCTTCAACAGTTTCTCGGCTTCGCTAACTATTACAGGAAATTCATTCGGAATTTTTCCTCTATTGTTAAACCTCTTACAGACATGACCAAAAAAGACGGCAATGCCTCTTTCTGGTCCCCAGGGGCCATCACAGCTTTTGAGTCATTGAAGGGCGCTTTTGCCGCAGCTCCTGTTTTGGTACATCCGAAACCCGAACTTCCATTCATATTTGAGGTCGATGCGTCTGAGACAGGGGTAGGCGTCCTCCTGTCTCAACGCCCTGCTCCTGAGAGCCAGTTGCACCCATGTGGGTACTTATCCAAGAAGCTGTATGCTGCGGAATGCAACTATGAAATTGGTGACCGTGAGTTGCTGGCAATCATACTGGCTCTCAAAAAATGGAGGCATTTGCTTGAGGGAACTTCCGTACCAATCCTAATTCTCACGAATCATAAAAACCTCACCTACCTGTCCGAGGCTAAATTATGTGGTCTCGTACCTGCTGGGGAACAAAAATGTCTGGGCCGATGCTCTCTCTAGACAGTTCTCGAAAGCTAAAGAAGAGTGTCCTCCTAGTCCGATTATTCCCCTGGACTGAGTACTGGCTACCATACGTACCAGCATAACATCTCCCCTCGGGGACAGAATACTGGCTGCTCAGGTAGATGCACCTGCTGAAACCCCCTCAGGGCGATGTTTCATACCTGTCAACCTGCGTACCAAGTTACTTTCCACCTATCATAATACTAAGTCAGCAGGTCATCCTGGGAGGAACCAACTTCTCTGGTCGGTATCCCATCTCTTCTGGTGGCCAGGAATTAACAAAGATACACTGCATACCATTCAAAAAGCTCCCTTCCGTTAAGGAGTTGGCTACGGTTTTTATCAAGGAGATATATTGGCTATACGGGGTTCCCAAAGTCATACTTTCTGACCGGGGTAGCCAGTTTGTCTCAAGATTTTGGAAGGCCTTTTGTGCGCAACTGTGTATCCAACTCTCTTTCTCCTCGGCCTACCACCCACAATCAAATGGGGCTGTGGAAAGGGCCAATCAGGCCTTGGAGAAATTCCTGCGGTGCTACATCTCGGATCACCAAAGTAACTGGTCAGATCTGCTACCCTGGGCGGAATTTACTCATAATAGTGCTGTTGTGGCCTCCGCAGGGAGGGGGCACTGTTATGTTCTAGCTGCTTTTCTGCTGCATTGCTGGAGGCTAATACAGCCTGGCTGGGTTGTCATGGCTACACTCCTGTCACTCCTGTGACTCAGCCCATTGTCCACCCCACAGCCAGCCCCTTTTGGCTATTTAAGCAGCTAAACTTCACTTCCTCGTTGCCCTTGTGTTGTTTCCGGCTGCAAGTGCTATCTCTGTGTTCCTGAATTCCTGTGTATGACCTGGTTTTCTTTGACGTCCCTCCTGGCTCTTGATTCCTGGCTTGAACATGACTTCACTGATCTCCATATTCCTGACCCCAGCTTGTCTGAGTACCTGTCTTGGTTCCTGACCCTGGCTTGTCTTTTGGTATATGCTTTTGGATCATGATTTGGCTTTGTTCACTATTGTCATTACAATAAAGGTGATTGCATTTTACGTTTTGTGTCTGTCTGGTTCCTGGTCCCTAACAAGAGCCAGGAGTTTGATCAGTAGGAGCGTTTTGTTGCATCTGCAGGTGATGCACCTGTTGTCTCAGGTGATGCTGGTCAGCCTGGATCTCCTGCAGCATATGTTGAAAGTACTACAACTGTTGAGTAAGAGCAGCAATTGTGTCAGCCAAACCTGCGGGTTCCATAGCGGCTCAGTTATTATGTCGGGCTGTAGGATACAAGGTGAGGAACCCAGTATGCTACCTTCCAGACGATAGGGGAAGGTTTAGTAGACAAGACAAAGTCCAATCGCCGATCCATAGGTCAAGGAGGGAGAGAGCAGCGAAGTCTGTAAACAAGCCAAAAAGTAGGGATAGGAGAGGACAGGAAGAGCGAAAATCAAACGAGAGGGCAGTAACAGGAATCCAATGGAAACTGCAACGATAACTAAGTAGCTCCGTCAAGCACAATAACTGAGCACTCAGTGAAGCTGTGTCAGTTTTTGAATCTACTGCCAGGGGTCGCTCCACTCATTCACACAATGCATCCAAACATGAATTCATTCTCTCAATCATTCTCATTCTTTATTTATTTTAATATTCTTACTACCCCCTTTTCTCACTAGCTACCTTGCCTCTCTTTTCTCACTATCTACCTCCTTGCCCCCTTCTCATTATATATCCTCTCTTTCCCCCTTTGTAGTTCACTTACCTTGCAGAAGGCCTGTGGTGGGAGCGCAAGGTCTTTGCCTCACTGCTCTGCCGCGGTGCTCACTGCTTTACTGCTGAGTGCTGGTATATGACATCATATGCCGGCATCGGGACCAAGACAGAGGCCTTGTGGATGAGACTGAGGGGCATTGAGCGGTTGCTGAAAACGAGTGAATAAGCGAGTGACCGCCTGGCACCCCTCTCTTTCCTCCGCATCAATCAGTGCACAAAAAAATGAAAATGAATGTACAGCATTTCAATTGGTGGGGCACATCATTAAGTAGGAGAGCCGTGGCCCCCCTGCCAACGCCCCTGGGGAAAGGCTATCCCGGGGTCTCCAGGAGGCCAGAATAATGCAGAAGTATTTGCGGAGAAAGGCTTCTCACTCTCTGTGACAAAAAATGGAAAGAGAGGAAATGAGAGTGACCGACAACAAATTTAATTTCCGAATGTAAAAAAGCCCTCTGAAGTTAAAAGTCAGGAAAAGGTCATGAATGGACCAAAAACAAAATTAAAAATTTGCCCAAAAATTTTTTTCTTCACTTTGCTTGTCTACTATGCATTATAGAGGGCAAGATGCTGTCAGATGTAAAGTGGGAGAGCTAATGTAGAGAAACTGATAATCTGAGTTAGTTTAGTTATAAAATTAGGGAGTGATTGAATGGAGAGGGACATTTGTTGAAATGTATTTTCAGTTAATTCAAGATACTGTATTATGAGAAAGTAAAGAAATCATGTAGGGTCTATTCAGTAATAAATTAGTTGGTCAGCTGAGTTAAGGGTACACTCGGTTGACCAGACTCAACTAAGGTTGCACTCATGCATATAACACATAAATTTACTAATCTATTGGTTTTAAAAATATGGGAGGATTACCTACCCCCAATCCCTATGTCTCCAAGTAGATCAAGTCCATCCAACGAAAAGGATAATTTAAAACTAAGAAAAGCAAAGCGAAAACTTGACAACCTGAAGAAAAAACAATAAAAAAGAATTCACCAACCTTGTTGCACCTAAAAAGTTGCCAGGAGGCATAGTGGCTTTTGTTTTAGGTGGATTTTTTTGTTTCTTTTTAACTTAACCCCCCCTCCATCCCACAGGACAGAAAAATAGGGATACACAGTATTGGGTGTTTTAACTAGACTTGGGCACCAGGGGGCTCTTCGTGCTCGTCTTCGGCAAAAAAAAAAAATTCGTATTCCGCGAATATTCACCCGGTCCTGTCTTCTCTTCGGGCGAATATTCGCGGACATTCTTCGTGTTCGGGTTTTCTTCGTTTTCCCCGGTTAAGGGGTTAATACGGGGTTAAAGCCGCTCTGGCGCCAGGAGTTTAAATGTCCGTATGAGCAACTCTATTGGTCGTCAGCAGGGGGCTCGTCTGCCATCAACCAATGGCAGATGAGCCCCTTGCTGGCGACCAATAGGGTCGCTCGTACAGACTGTTAAACTCCTGGTGCCGTAATTGTCCGGCAGATCCCGCTGGTCTCCCTGTTCTATCATTTATTACCTGATAGAACAGGGAGACCAGTGGGATCTGCCGGGTAAGTTGCAGCATTGGGATTTTAAAAGTTTGTACGAGCGACTCTGTTGGTCGCTCGTACAGACTTTTAGGCTCCTGGTGCTGTAACTTACCCGGCACATCCCACTGGTCTCCCTCCCTGTTCAATTAATTAAATGTCCGTACAAGCGAACAATAAAGTCGCTCGTATGGACATGTAACTAATTGAACAGGGAG